>JAKUCM010001449.1:0-33662 GCA_023374145.1 Lepidium sativum | reverse complement strand
AAAAGAGAGAGAGTTTATATATAGTAGACCGTTAGAGGAGACCCATGTGACGAACTAGAACTAAGGAATAGACACTTGAAGTAGTCAACGACCCTTAGGCCGCTGAAACAAGTTATTGAGGGGAGGAGAAGATGTATGAGTTCTGTCAATGGCCCACACGCCACATGTCAAGCTGCTGATGAAGCATATGCTCGAGCTCATAACTCAGTGAAAGTTTTAACGGTTCTTTGGCGACTAACAATTCCCATAAGTTGAACAAAGTTTTCTGATGTCCTACAACCGTTTCGAGACCGATGGTAAGATACTTGACATTTTTTATGCATTTTTGATTAGAATTCGACCTGGTTCTAAATTTGCAACTTTTTGACTTACCTTTTAGCCACTATTTACAATCTAAAAAATTTGGGGACATGTTCGAGAGATCTTTTTGGATCTTGAGATATCAATCCGTTGTTATTTATTTCTTCTTTTCTTTATCTCATTAAATTATGGTTCCATTTACTTGTTTCTCATTTTGTTTCTTAGTTTCCATGTACGAGTAGTGTGATACATAAAATATCTACTTAAGCTAACCTTAATATAAATTGGCAGAAACATGTTATGTTACTTATTTATCTAATGCAAAATTGGATCGTCCTCCTATTTGCTTCACTATTTTAATCCTTCTCCACCTAAGGTTTCTAAAGCGTAGGATACCCTTTCCTTCTCACGGGTCTTGTCGCTCCGAAAACAATTTTTCATATTATCTTTCCATTGTAGATAATCCTCTTTTCTTAATAAATATGGTCTTTTAGTACTACGATAGTAAATGCTATGACTTACATTGATATGTGATTAAAAGTGTCTTGTGTGGTTGGTATATCCTTTCACTTTAGGTAGAATACCATGATGGTAAGGCCTCAAATCATGTATTTGAAGATGTTTTTAGTGATACACCCCCATGTCTCTTTCATCACATATATATACATGCTCATAACGAAACTAGATTCATTTTCCATGAATCAAGGCTTGCTTTTGAATTTGTGGGTGTAGACTTTGTGATGGTACATTGACTAAGGTAATATATGTGATCATTAGCTTAGTTTACATACTCATTTTGTATCAAATAAATTATTTGGGACTCATATGTTTTTTATATATATAGTATTTTATAACTTAGAGTCTAAGTAGTTTCAAGTCGCATATGTTCTCATTTTTTTAGTCAATTTAGGAGATTTTGGATCATATCTTGGGGAAGAGGTGATTGAAATTTGCAAAGAAAGCTTGGAAATGGAGTCTTAGGAACAATATATGCTGATATTGTCTAGTAGACTGTTAGAGGAGACCCTTGTGACGAAGTAGAACTAAGGAATAGACACTTGAAGTAGTCAACGGCCTCTCGGCCGCAGAAACAAGTTAGTGAGGAGAGGAGAAGATGTCAAGCTGCTGATGAAGCATAAGCTCGAGCTCATAACTCAGTGAAACTTTTAACGGTTCTTTGGCCACTAACAACTCCCATCAGTTGAACAAAGTATCATGATGCCCTACAACCGTTTGGACACCGATGGTAAGATACTTGACATTTCTTATGCATTTTTTATTAGAATTCGACCTGGTTCTAAATTTACAATTTTTAACCTAATTTTTAGCCACTATTTTCAATCTAGAAAATTTGGAGACATGTTGGAGAAATCTTTTTGGATCCTAAGATATCGATCCATTGTTATTTATTTCTTCTCATTTTTATCTCTTTAAATTATGTTTCCATTTGCTTGTTTCTCATTTTGTTTCTTAGTTTCCATGTACAAGTAGTGTGATACATAAAATATCTAGTTAAGCTAACCTTACTTTAAATTGGCAGAAACATGTTATGGTTCTTAATTATCTAATGCAAAATTGGATCGTCCTCCTATTTGCTTCACAATTTTAATCGTTCTCCACATAAGGTTTCTAAAGCGTAGGATACCCTTTCCTTCTCACAGGTCTTGTCGCTCCAAAAACAATTTTTCATATTATCTTTTCATTGTAAATAATCCTCTTTTCTCAAAAAAATATGGGAGATTAGTACCACCATAGTCAATGCTATGACTTACTTTGATGTGTGAGTAAATGCGTCTTGTGAGGTTGGTTGATAAAGACGTTTTTACGGTGTTTTCTCAAATACCAAACTGTCTATCTAATCAATTGTAGTACAGTATGGTGTCAATCCACTGGGAGAGTAACTAGCAATCAAGATATAATCTACTTATCCTAATCTAAGCCAGATTCGATTAAGTGGGTGGTGATCTATTCTAGGTGACAACGAAATGCTAAAACAGAGTTCTAAAAATGAGACATGAAAATAGAATGTAAAAACAGAGCATTAAAATAAAGCAATAGTAAAACAGAATGAAGTGCAACACAAAATCTCAACCTAAAACCAGGGTATTAAAATCACGAAAATTCAATAGAGGAAAAACGGGTTTTCGAGGTTAGGGATCAATGATTAGGGTATTCCTAGGGGTTCCAGACTTATTTATCAACCTATTTAGATGAACTCTAAGCAAGGAATCACAAAGTAATCACATTCGCTCTCGCGCAATGGGACCTCTCCTAAAAGATAACCTGACTTGACTCTCGCCCAACGATTGGAAATTCAAGAGGCCTTAAGTATGGACCTTAAAAAGCCTAATAACACCCTAGACAATCAATCTCTTGAGCTAGGAAGATGCTATCTTAACTTAAGCATGTTCAAGTGATTCCCCAAACGCCTCTCGGGGGGGATTCACGAAGAGATCGAATTTCAATTGATCAGAAAGAAACAAGCATTAAGAACACTTAAATTAAAGAGATCTAAGACCTTAATTAAACATAAACAAGTCTGGAAATCCCTAAGTTTTCCCCTAATCTCACCCTTTCCCCAAGAACCCTAGACTAACTTACTCAGAATTCATGAAGTAAAACATAGACTTAAAATCGAAAATTAATTGCATAAGACTTAAGACTAAAAAAATCAAAAATTGCTAAAAGAGAGAACTCGAAATTTGCTAGAAAAGATTGTATATTAAAACTTGAAATTCTAGTACAATTTATAGATCAAAAGATCTGAAAGAAAAAGGAAAAATACTTAAAGAGAAAAAGGGAAAATTCCCGAGAAAGAAAAATGGGAAATTCCTTTAAGAAGTAAAAAGGAAATTTTCTTAAGAAAGAAAATAGAAAAAAACCTAAAATAGTTGTTGGGCTTGCACAAATGGGTCTTGATGGGCCTTTTTCGCAGAGAAGCCCAAGAAGTCAATCTTTGTCAAAAGCCTTAGTTCTGGTCCGCAAATCCACTCGACTAAATGATGGTCGAGTGTCATGCTCGAGTGTCAGACTCGAGTGTCAAATCTTCTAGTTCACATCTTGAACTTCAAATTTACGCCAGACGATTCCTCATTAGTCTTCTTATAGTCCGAAATACTACACGATAAGCTCCAAAAAGTGCCTTAAAAATCCCTTTTATGCAATGTATGCAATGCCCAACACTAAGAATGCAAATTATGCTTAAAAGGACCTAAAAAATGATAATAATGCAAGTATGAATGCAAAACATGCTAAATAATGGCCCTAAAATGTGGTAAAATGCAGACACATCAACTCCCCCAAACTTAGTCTTTGCTTGCCCTCAAGCAAATATGCATTGAACTAAGAAGGAAGAGAAGTTGCTGACAATGGGATTATCTTACTTAAACAAACGACTTGTCAAACTGAAAAAACCGTAATCCACAAGTGAACCCTCATTCTTTTGTAAGAACCACAATTTACTTTCATCAAGGCTTAGCATAAAAACCGAATATTCCCTAACACTTAGTTGGACTCTTAAGAAACTCAGATTTGAAACCTATTTCTTTTAAGTGCTATTGATCAAGGACCTTAGGATTCAAATTCCTCAAATTCAGCTCGTCTCTATGGATTAAGCATTTTTGATTACTTCTCAACTCCTACTTGTTTTTATTAGCTTTAGCTTCCTCAATGAAACACGAAAAAGTACGGGTTTACGCACAGTCCCGGTTCATTTTAGGCGATATCGAAATGGTTTTATTGATGAACACAAGAAGGTACGGGTTTACGCACAATCCCCGTTCATCTTAGACCATATATTTTAGCCGAGTTGAGAAGGATGATTCTATATTCACCTTATGCTCTTTTTTTTCTTTTTACTTAGCTAGCTGAACCTAAGGAAGGATCTTATGCAATGTATCTCAAGCCCCTAATTTGGAATAAATAGAATTCGATTATGAGGCAACAAATCTGGTTCTTTTCGAGATACAACCTAAGTATTGGTTTCAAAGGTCAATGATCTACCAATTACTGTTCAAGAGGAAAAAAAATAAAAAAATGTAACTCTAAGAGTTCACTATGGTTACTAGCCAATCAACCTAGCAAGTATGTCTATCTAGCAAGATGATTCCCAAAACTCTAGACTCAATCCTAGATGAATGCAATGCAGCTACATGAACACTCTTTTTTTGACTTATGCTTTTTCGATTTTTTTTCAAATTTTTATGGGTTTTCTATGCCTTAGATGTAATGCAATCTAAAAATATGCTAAAGAAAATATTTTTGGTTTTTCTATGCCTTAAATGTAATGCAAATGATCAAATGCAAGAATAAAAACTAAGAATCACAGAAAAGAAAGTCAAATATCCTCTAGAACCCTCCCCCAAACTTAAATCACACAGTCCCTTGTGTGCATAAAAGTCCGAAAGAGGATCCTAGACCAGCAAGTCAAGTGAAAAATATCCAAAAGCAAGTCAAGTGAAAAATATGCAATGGTATTTACAATGAAAGGAAGGGGTTTTGGTACCTTTCTAGTGGTTCCAGTAGTCGGCTGCCACATTCCGCATGAGTTCCATGTAGTGGCATTGTGCCTCTGACGCTTGAGCTCAACTTGCTCGAGCGTTTCGGTCGAGTGTTCAGATTGATGCTCGATCGGTTGGTGCTCGAGCGGCTGGCTCGAGCTTCCCCCAGCTGCATCAAATGGTCTTCTATATGAGAAGGCTGCGGGGTTGGCAGAGGAGTGTCTAGCTGGTGCGGGTTGGTGCTGCCTTTCACGATCCGTGGATACAGAGGCTCTTCTTGGGCGAATAGTTGGTGGTGGTGGTGGTCCGCTGTTTCTTTCTAGAACCGCCACTCTTCTACTTAAATCCTCGTTTTCCTGCCTTCTAGCTTCGTCGCTTGCTGTCAGCTTCTTCACCTTCTTTATCAGCCATTTGTTCATCTTTTGCAACAAGCTTATGTGCTTGTGTGCTTCTCGGACTGGTTCTCCTTGACGTGGTGGCATCGTGTATTCTTCAAAACAATACGCCTCAGGATCCGCTTCATTGCTGTTTGTTGGAGATGAACTCTGCTGAGGGCCATTGGGATCATACAAGGCTACTAAAGGCGGATTAAAATCCGTGTTTTGCCCCATCCTTATCGATGTGTACTCCCTGTTTGGCAAGAGTACAAAAGCATTCGGTCTAAGTAAATGATGGAAAGAGTAAAGGAGCTTACCTCGAACCTCAGTCGCGGCCAAGAATTGGCTTCTCCTTAAGTGATCAATGTTTATGAATCGAGGATCAGCCCATTCTGTCTCATTGATTGGCACATTACATCTCTCCAGAATGCATGTGACAAGTCCGCCAATCGTGATCTTACCATCACGTCCTCCAGTCTTATTGTCCCTTGCCCAATCGCGGTATGTGACCAATTGGTTAGCAAACTGGATGGTTAGACCAGCACTGTTTCGATCTCCGATAATCGGGGATCCGTCGCTCTTTGTATCGACAATGTCCTTGAGAGCAGTCACAAGAATCTCCATTTCTCCTAGATTAATCGTTCCAGTAGTAAAACGTGAGAAAATTGTATTTGCAAGGATTGTTCGAAAATACCTCAAGGCTGGGTTTCGGATCAGAGATGCCTTAGATCGAGAGGACGAGAATATGCTCCTTGTTGATGCAATCGACCGCCACACATCATCCAACTCTGCTCTATCGAAATCCGGTCCATAATTTTTGGACTCGGCTCTTGGGAACTCGAAGAGGTCTCTAAGTGCTCTGAAAGTCATTTGATAGTCCCTTCCTCTAATCGCAAAGACGATATAACCGCCACCTTGCCTTTCTTGGAGACTCTCGTTTTCTGCATTGTATAGAACGATCTGAACTGTCGCCAAAAACTGTAGAGTCTCCTCCTTGTATGCTCGCTGTGGATATTGCACAAATGTGGACAGCCCACAATTTTGTAACATGAGATCCACATCTCTGGCTATTCCCATTGCGGTTAGTGCCTCCTTGCACGGATAGCGGGTACCTATGAAATCCATCCTCTGCAGATCGTTTAGTGCCCTTGCCGAGTTGTGCCTTTCCTTTATCTCTTTCTCTCTCTTTCCGGCAAGGATTATTTCCCTTGCCTCTTCCGCCTCTCTTTCGCCATACCCATCTTCACGAAGTGTTTCAGCAACAAAGTCTGGATCCATCTCGTCCTCATCCATGTATTCTCTTCCTTCCTCCGACTCATTTTCAGATTGCACCTTCAACCTTCTCTTCTCCTTTCTGCCGTGTTTGTTTGCGGCCCTAGAAGACTCTCCTTGGGCAGGATTGCTTCTTGACCGAGCATTATTCTTGGCTCTAAGGCGGAGGAGATTAGCTTTGTTGGATTTGCCGTCGGTCATTGTGAGAGTTGATCGGAAAAAAGGGTAAGTGTTTTGACGCTCGACCTTGACACTCGAGTTGAAATGGTCGAGTGTAGTGGATGAACAGCAAGAGAGACGATTTGCTTCTGTAAAAGAGAGAAAAACTAGAGAGAAATGTTAGAGAGAGAGTGTATTTCGTGTGAATGAAAGGAGAGAGGCTCCTCCTCCTTTTATAGAGGACGAAAGACGAAGGGGGAATCTTTTCAAATTCAAAATTTGAACTTGGATTAAATCAAATCTTTTGAATTAAATAGAAAATATATTGCATTAAAGAAAGATTTAACCCATTTTTCGGAGTAAATGTCTTCCCTTTTTCAGCTTTTGGCAGTTATAGGCTCGGAGGTACATGAATAGGCATGAAGGCGGGACGCTCGAGCCTGACACTCGAGCAGGTTTGGTCGAGTGTCAGTCTGCCAAGTGATGGTTGATACTCGAGTGGGACACTCGACCGGGCGTGGTCGAGTGCTGTCTCATCTTGTTGGTTCCAACCCCACCTGTTCTATTTGGGCCCCACTTTCCTATAAAAGAGTACAAAAAACCTTCCAAGTGCATGTAAGACAAAATAGATGAAAGTAAAAATGAAAGATAGCAAATATACGTAAAAAAATTAAACATGCAAAAAAAATTGAATGTATATACAGAGGATACCTTTGGGATTGCCTCCCAATTGTGCTTGTTTATAGTCTCAAGCTCGACTTCCTCCTATTTTTTGGAGAGGAGGCGGTTCATCGAGCAGAACCAAAGTTCCCTCGGGAATCGTGCAGTTGGCCAAATAAGGCTTAACTCTATGACCATTCACAGTGAATCCTTCCCCATTGCTGTTGGCTAAAGTGACTGCTGCATAAGGTATAACTTGTAGTACTTTGAATGGACCAGACCACTTTGATCGTAGTTTTCCGAGAAACAGCTTGAGTCTTGAGTTAAAGAGAAGTACTTGATCACCAACTTCGATTGTTTTCCGCTGGATTTTTTTGTCGTGAGCTGCCTTTGTGCGATCTTTGTATGATTTTGAACTATCATATGCTTCAAGTCTGATTTCTTCAAGTTCATGTAGATCCATTTGCCTCTTTTCTTGTGCTGTCTTGATATCGAAATTCAGGAGTTTGGTTGCCCAAATCGATTTGTACTCTAGCTCTACCGGCAAATGGTAGGACTTTCCATAAAGTAGTTGGAAAGGTGTGCGCACAATAGGTGTTTTGAAAGCAGTCCTATAGGCCCAAAGAGTATCATCTAATTTGGCGGCCCAATCACGTCTTGACAGCCCAACTATCTTCATCAAAATCGATTTAATCTACCTATTAGAAATTTCAACTTGTCCGCTGGTTTGAGGATGATAAGGAGTTGCCACTTTGTGTTTAACCCCACATTTCCTAAGCAAATTCTCGAAAACCTTGTTGACAAAGTGGGATCCTCCATCGCTGATCACAACTCTTGGTACACCAAATCTGGGAAATATTATGTGTTTGAAAAGTCTAAGTACCACTTTTGCTTCGTTTGTAGGAGCTGCAGTAGCTTCTACCCATTTAGAGACATAATCCACATCAACCAGAATGTAGCTGTTCCCTAAAGAAGGAGGCTTAAATGGTCCCATGAAATCGATTCCCCAACAGTCAAACACTTCTATTTCCAAGATCGGATTCTGCGGCATCTCATTCCTCTTGCTTATACTACCCATTCTTTGACAGCAATCACATTTAGATATGAACTCTTGGCAGTCTTTGAAAATTGATGGCCACCATAACCCGGATTGAAGGATTTTCTGTGCTGTTTTGAATGCAGCAAAGTGTCCTCCATAAGTAGATCCATGGCAGTGTTCCAATATTCCCTTGACTTCCTCTTCGGATACGCATCTTCTGAACAGTCCATCAGATCCTTGCTTGTAAAGATAAGGTTCATCCCAAAAATACTGCCTTACGTCCCTGAAGAATTTTTTCCTTTGATGATAATTCAGAGTCTTAGGCAGTTCTCCTCCGACCAAATAGTTTACCAAGTCGGCATACCATGGCAAGCAGGTTCCCACAAACTTCGATCCGATTGAAAAACGTCTTCTTTGTCTGTGGGCGTGACACTCGAGCAGGTGGTGCTCGAGTGTCATGGTCGAGTGTTCGGTGGAAAAACTCAACAGTTGCTCTTCAGGCATAGAATCATTCATTGGAAGGGTTTCTTCAACCTGTATCCTTGATAAGTGATCAGCAACACCTTTTTCAATCCCTGGTTTATCGACTATCTCCATGTCGAATTCTAGCAGCAACTAAATCCACCTAAGCAGTCTAGGCTTAGCATCCTTCTTTTTCATCAAGTATCTTAGAGCTGCATGATCATTATGCACAATAACTTTCGATCCAACCAGATAGGACCTGAATTTTTCAAAAGCGAACACAACTGCAAGCAATTCCTTCTCTGTGGTGGCGTATTTCACCTGGGCTTCGTCTAGTGTTCTACTAGCATAGTAGATCACATTCAGTTTCCTATCTTTCTTCTGTCCCAGAATTGCCCCAACAGCATAGTCACTAGCATCACACATTATCTCAAAAGGGAGATTCCAGTCAGGTGCTTGGACTATTGGTGCTATTATCAAGGCTTCTTTAAGTTCGAGAAAAACTTTGAGGCATTCCTTATCAAAGATGAAATCTGCTTCCTTGCAAAGGAGACGAGTTAGAGGTCTAGCAGTCTTTGAAAAATCTTTGATGAATCGCCTATAGAATCCTGCATGTCCCAAGAAACTCCTAATGTCCTTGACTGTTTTGGGCGGCTGCAGCTGAACCATCACTTCTATTTTAGCTTTATCGACTTCGATGCCTTTCTCTAAAATCTTATGACCTAGAACGATGCCTTCTCTCACCATGAAGTGGCATTTCTCCCAATTAAGCACAAGATCCGTCTCAACACACCTGGATAAAACCCTGCACAAGTTCGACAAACAAGAGGAGAAGGAAGAACCATAGACAGAAAAATCGTCCATGAACACTTCAACCATCTCCTCAATCAGATCCGAAAATATAGAAGTCATGCAACGTTGAAAAGTAGCAGGTGCATTACAAAGACCAAACGACATTCTCCTATATGCAAATGTACCATAAGGGCAAGTAAAGATTCTGATCATTTGGATGTATAGGGATTTGGAAAAATCCACTATATCCATCAAGGAAACAGTGATTAGCCAACCTTTCTAGCATCTGATCGATGAATGGCAAAGGATAATGATCTTTTCTAGATGCAGAATTCAATTTCCTAAAATCAATGCACATCCTATGTCCTGTAATAGTTCTAGTTGGAATCAAATCATCATTCTCATTTCTAATGACAGTGACCCCTCCCTTTTTAGGCACACAATGCACAGGAGATACCCATTTACTATCATAAATAGGGTAAATTATATCAGCATCTAACAGTTTCAAAATTTCCTTTTTAACAACCTCCTTTAAATTCGGATTCAATCTCCTTTGAGGTTCCCTGCTAGAATAAGATTCATTTTCAAGGTGAATTCTATGTGTGCACAAATCGGGAGAGATCCCTCTGATGTCAGACAGTGAATATCCTAAGGCTTTTCTAAACCGTCTTAATTCAGAAAGCAACATGTCTAACTCATCATCACTCAATGCATTATTTACTATTACTGGATAAGTAGAGTTACATCCAAGATATGCGTACCTGAGCTCGGAGGGGAGTGGTTTCAGTTCCACTTTTGGTGATTTGAGCTCCGACCAGTCGTCATCGATCTGACACTCGACCTCGGTGTGGTCGAGTGTTGTGGTCGAGCGTTGATTTCCAGAGGCTAAATCGGGATGCTCGAGCTCTGCTTGCTCGAGTATTGAGGTCGAGTGTAAGGTCTCGAACTGTTTTTCACTTTTCAGTGATTTGCAAGACTCCAACAAGCCTTTGTAGACCTCAGTTTCTTTGTATATGTATCCATCACAACCGTCTTTTATCAAAGCAGTACCGAGGTGATCTTTCTCTATCAATTCCCCAAACAGATCCTTTGAAAGATCATCTATTTCTTGCACCACGAACAGCTGACCCTCAATGGTTGGTTTTCTCATTATGTCGGAGATGCTGAAAGTCATCTTGAAATCTTTCCCAAGGTTGAGTTCGATTTCTCCTTTTGGCACATTGATCACAGCTCCTGCAGTGGCTAAGAAAGGCCTACGGAACAGCAAGGGGTCCTTTGGTTCTTCTCTCATATCTAGAACAACGAAATTCGTGGGGATTTCTACTCCTCCAACCCGAACTGGTAAGTCTTCTAGAATTCCATGTGGAATCCTAACCGATCTGTCAGCTAGTACCAAAGATATCTTACAAGACTTGTACTTGTCGAACCCTAATCTTTTGGCGACTGTTAAAGGCATCAGGCTGATTGATGCCCCTAAATCACACAAGCAACTCCTTAATGTGAGAGGTCCAAGCGAGCATGGAATTGTGAACGTTCCTGGATCATCAAGCTTCTTAGGCACAACTTTTCTTTGTATAATAGCACTGACCTCATGTGTTAGCACAACCATCCCTTCGACTTCTTGTGTTCTGTGTTTGACTGCATCCTTCAAAAACTTTTGATAAGGGGGCATCAGCATAAAGGCGTCCATAATTGGTATTTTTACTTCAACGTCCCTCATCTGTTTTTCAAAGAGAGCTTTGTACTTGTCTGCAACATCCTTTTTGAATCTCTGTGGAAAAGAAAGCTGTGGTTTGAAAGGAGGTGGAGCAAACGGTTTTGGGTCTTTTTGTATGTCAGTTGTGTTTTTGGGCTGTGCTTCTGACACTCGAGCAGGTGGTGCTCGAGTGTCTTGGTCGAGTGTCATAGATTTTGGCTTTTCTTTGCTGATTTATGTCTGTTCTTCGACCAAATTATCCTCCCCTTCCTGAAGGACACTGTCCCCAGTGTTCTCCGCCGATTCAGCACGGATTAGCAATTCACGGCCACTACGGAGTGTAATGGTGTTGGCGTGATACTCCTTAGGGTTTTGAACAGCTTTTCCAGGTAGCTGTCCGGTTTGGTTTGCTGTTGATGAGGATCCTTGCTGATTCTCCACATATTTGAGACGGGCATTAAGAGTCTCAAATTTGCAGTTGAGGTCATTATGTGAAGCATCGATCTTAGCGTGTACGTCAGCAAATTTCCTTGTTAATTCGGAAGCGGTGGCGGTTTATCCCTTTAGTATCTGCTGCAAGATGTCCATCACTTCAGGCGTTTGTTGTGGTGGTTGTTCGTATCCGGATGGTGGTTAGTGGTGTGTTTGCTGGTACTGTTGTTTGGGTATAAATGGTTTGGGTTCCGGTTGCGGGTGCGGTTGCGGGTGCGGTTTGGGTGGGACACCTAGTCGTTTGGATTTGCTACATTTATGTTTTTGTAGGAGAGGTTGGGGTTGGGTTTGGAGCTGTTGAATTGTCTGTAGTTGTTGCTTTGATTCTGCACAAAATTGACCTCTTCCACTTCATCATCGTCTTCTTCAACCCGTTTTGATTCACCTACATGGTGTACTTGCTTATGGTGAGCTGAGAATAGCTTGTCCAGTTTGTCTTGTATGGCTTTGAGCTCCTTTCTACTAACCATATATGAATCTGTTGCGCCTCTAGGAGTTGGATCATAGTCTTTACTGTATTGGCCATCTGCTTGAGCTAAATTCTCCACTAATTCCCATCCATCATCGACATCCTTATTCAGAAAATTCCCATTGTTGGCTGTATCTAGCAACATACGTATCTTGGGAATGACGCCTCTGTAGAGAGTGCTGAGAAGAGACTCAGTAGTGAAACCATGATGAGGACATTGTGATTGGTACATCTTGAATCGTTCCCAAACTTCTGAGAATGTCTCAGAATGGTTTTGCTTGAAACCAGAGATAGAGTTGCGCAGTTTCGCAGTTTTGGAGTTGGAAAAGAATTTGCCTAGAAACGCTTGTTTGCAGGCATCCCAAGATGTAATAGACCCTTGTGGCAAGTGTTTTTCCCATAGATGTGCTTTGTCTCCAAGAGAGAAAGGAAACAATCGCAATTTCAGAGCATCCTCACTAACCCCATTTATTTTTGTCAGACTGGTTAGTCTTTCAAATTCATCAAGATGATCTAGTGGGTCCTCAGAAGGTAAACCATGAAATTTACTGTTCTGGACCATGGAGATCATACCACTCTTAATCTCAAAGTTATTGTTGGCGATGATTGGTGGGACAATTCTATGGCGTTGAGTGTGGATACTGGGAGCATCACCGGCACCAATGTGTATAACTCTCCTAGGACGAGTTCCTAGTTCAGTAGCTTGTACTTGTTCTTCCATGTTCACCTGATCCCTGTATTCTTCGTTCAATCTGTTCTGTTGTTCTCGCAAGTATTCACGAGGCAAACGGTCTATTCTGTCAGAGTATAGGATGAGATCTTCACTACCACGGGATCTGGTATTCATGCAAGTGATTTGTGTTGTCGGAAATAACAATCGAGCAGGTGGTGCTCGAGCGTAGTGATCGAGTGTTTCTGGGGTCTGCTCGAGGTCTCTGGAAACAGAAGAAAGATAAACGAGCTCGGGCTGAATTGGTCGAGCTTGTTGATTGAGTGTACCTGAAAGCAAACAGAAACCAGAAACGACATTAGAATAGTATAGTAAGACTTAGTCTCAGGACTAGAAACCAGTTGTATCTAACTAGAAACCAGTTGGCAACGGCGCCAATTTGATAAACACGTTTTTACGGTGTTTTCTCAAATACCAAACTGTCTATCTAATCAATTGTAGTACATTATGGTGTCAATCCACTGGGAGAGTAACTAGCAATCAAGATATAATCTACTTATCCTAATCTAAGCCATATTCGATTAAGTGGGTGGTGATCTATTTTAGGTGACAACGAAATGCTAAAACAGAGTTCTAAAAATGAGACATGAAAATAGAATGTAAAAACAGAGCATTAAAATAAAGCAATAGTAAAACAGAATGAAGTGCAACGAAGAATCTCAACCTAAAAGCAGGGTATTAAAATCACGAAAATTCAATAGAGGAAAAACGGGTTCTCGAGGTTAGGGATCAATGATTAGGGTATTCCTAGGAAAAATACTTAAAGAGAAAAAGGGAAAATTCCCTAAAATGAAAAATGGGAAATTCCATTAAGAAGTAAAAAGGAAATTTCCTTAAGAAAGAAAATAGAAAAAAACCTAAAATAGTTGTTGGGCTTGCACAAATGGGTCTTGATAGGCCTTTTTCGCAGAGAAGCCCAAGAAGTCAATCTTTGTCAAAAGTCTTAGTTCTGATCCGCAAATCCACTCGACCAAGTGATGGTCGAGTGTCATGCTCGAGTGTCAGACTCGAGTGTCAAATCTTCTAGTTCACATCTTGAACTTCAACTTTAGGCCAGACGATTCCTCATTAGTCTTCTTGTAGTCCGAAATACTCCATGATAAGCTCCAAAAAGTGCCTAAAAATCCCTTTTATGCAATGTATGCAATGCCCAACACTAAGAATACAAATTATGCTTAAAAGGACCTAAAACAATGATAATAATGCAAGTATGAATGCAAAACATGCTAAATAATGGCCCTAAAATGTGGTAAAATGCAGACACATCATTGGTATAGCCTTTCACTTTAGGTACAATACCATGATGGTAAGGCATCACATCATGTATTTAAAGATGTTTTTAGTGATACACTCCCACATCTGTTTCATCACGTTTACATATTCATGCTCATAACACAACTCAGATTCAGTTTCCATGAATCATAGCTTGATTTTGAATTTGTCGGTGTAGACTTGGTGATGGTACATTGGCTCATGTGATATATGTGATTATTAGACTAGTTTTCATGCACATTTTGTATCACTTAAATTATTTGGGACTCATATATTTTTGTTTATATATAGTATTTTACAACTTAGAGTCTAAGTAGTTTCGAGTTGCATATGTTCACGTTTTAATTCAATTAAGGTGATTTTGGATCATATTTTGGGAAGAGGTGACTGAAATTTGCAAAGAAAGCTTGGAAATGGAGTCTTAGGAAGATGTATGGGCTCTGTCAATGGCCCACACGCCACATGTCAAGCCACTGATGAAGCATAAGCTCGATGGTAAGATACTTGTCATATTACCATCAGTTGAACAAAGTATTCTGATGCCCTACAACCGTTTGGAGACCGATGGTAAGATACTTGTCATATTTTATGCATTTTTTATTAGAATTCGACATGGTTCTAAATTTACAACTTCTTAACCTACTTTTTAGGAACTATTTTCAATCTAGAAAATTTGGAGACATGTTCGAGAGATCTTTTTGGATCATGAGATATCAATCAATTGTTATTTATTTCTTCTCATTTTTATCTCTTTAATTTATGTTTCCATTTTCTTGTTTCTCATTTTGTTTCATAGTTTCCATGTACGAGTAGTGTGATACATAAAATATCTAGTTAAGCTAACTTTAAGTTAAATGGGCAGAAACATGTTATGTTTCTTAATTATCTAATGCAAAATTGGATCGTCCTATTTGCATCACAATTTTAATGCTTCTCCACATAAGGTGTCTAAAGCGTAGGATACCCTTTCCTTCTCACGGGTCTTGTCGCTCCAAGAACAATTTTTCATATTATCTTTCCATTGTAGATAATCCTCTTTTTTTTTTTAAATATGAGAGATTAGTACTACCATAGTAAATGCTATGACTTACTTTGATATGTGATTAAAAACATCCTCTGTGGTTGGTATAGCCTTTTACTTTAGGTACAATACCATGATGGTAAGGCTTCACAACATGTATTTGAAAATGTTTTTAGTGATACACTCCCACGTCTGTTTCATCACGTTTATATATTCATGCTCATAACTCAACTCGGATTCAGTTTCCATGAATCATGGCTTGCTTTGGAATTTGTCGGTGTAGACTTGGTGATGGTACATTGGCTAAGGTGATATATGTGATTATTAGCTTAGTTTTCATGCACATTTTGTATCAAATAAATTATTTTTGACTCATATATTTTCCTTTATATATAGTATTTTATAACTTAAAGTCTAAGTAGTTTTGAGTCGCATATGTTCTCGTTTTTAGTCGATTTTGGTGATTTTGGATCATATTTTTAGGAAGAGGTGATTGAAATTTGCATAGAAAGCTTGGAAATGGAATCTTAGGAAGAATATACACTGATATTTTCTAGTAGATTGTTAGAGGAGACCCTTGTGACGAACTAGAACTAAGGAACAGACACTTGTGATCAAGCATAAGCTCGAGCAAATAACTTAGTGAAACTTTTAACGGTTGTTTGGCCACTAATATCTCCCATAAGTGGACCCAAGTTTTCTGATGCCCTACAACCGTTTGGAGACCGATGGTAAGAGACTGAACATTTTTTATGCATTTTTGATTAGAATTCGACCTGGTTCTAAATTTACAACTTTTTAACCTACTTTTCACCCACTATTTACAATCTAGAAAGTTTGAAGACATGTTCGAGAGATGTTTTTGGATCTTGAGATATCAATCCATTGTTATTTTTTTTGTCTCTTCTTTATCTCTTCAAATTATGTTTCCATTTGCTTGTTTCTCATTTTTTTTCTTAGTTTCCATGTACGAGTAGTGTGATACATAAAATATCTAGTTAAGCTAACCTTTATTTAAATTGGCAGAAACATGTTATGTTTCTTAATTTTCTAATGCAAAATTGGATCGTCCTCCTATTTGCTTCACCATTTTAATCCTTCTCCACATAAGGTTTCTAATGTGTAGGATACCCTTTCCTTCTCACGGGTCTTGTCGCTCCAAAACCAATTTTTCATTTACATTGATATGTGATTAAAAGTGTCTTGTGTGGTTGGTATAGCCTTTCACTTTAGGTACAATACCATGATGGTAAGGCTTAACATCATGTATTTGAAAAAGAATGTTTTTAGTGATACACTCCCATGTTTGTTTCATCACATTTATATATTCCTGCTCATAACTCAAGTCCGGTTCAGTTTCCATGATTCATGGCTTGCTTTGGAATTTTTTGGTGTAGACTTGGTGATGGAACATTGGCTAAGGTGATATATGTAATTATTAGCTTTGTTTTCATGCTCATTTTGTATTAAATAAATTATTTGGGACTCATATATTTTTGTTTATATATAGTATTTTATAACTTGGAGTCTAAGTAGTTTGGAGTCGCATATTTTCTCGTTTTTAGTCAATGTAGGTGATTTTGGATCATATTTTGGGAAAGAGGTGATTGAAATTTGCAAAGAAAGCTTCGAAATGGAGTCTTAGGAAGAATATATGTTGATATTGTCTAGTAGATTGTTAGAGGAGACCCTTGTGACGAAATAGATCTAAGGAACAGACACTTGAAGTATTCAACGGCCTCTCGGCCGTGGAAACAAGTTAGTGAGGAGAGGAGAAGATGTATGGTCTCTATCAATGGCCTACACTCCACGGGTAAGGCCTCTGGTGAAGCATAAGCTCGAGCAAATAACTTAGTGAAACTTTTAATGGTTGTTTGGCCACTAATAACTCCCATATATTGGATCGTCCTCCTATTTGCATCACAATTTTAATCCTTCTCCACATAAGGTTTCTAAAGCGTAGGATACCATTTCCTTCTCACGGGTCTTGTCGCTCCAAAAACAATTTTTCATATTATCTTTTCATTGTAGATAATCCTCTTTTCTTAAAAAATATGGGAGATTAGTACTACGATAGTTAATGCTATGACTTACCTTTATATGTGATTAAAAGTGTCTTGTGTGGCTGGTATAGCCTTTCACTTTAGGTCTAATACCATGATGGTAAGGCTTCACATCATGTACTTGAAGATGTTTTTAGTGATACACCCCTACGTCTGTTTCATCACATTTATATATTCATGCTCATAACTGAACTCAGATTCAGTTTCCATGAATCATGGCTTGCTTTCGAATTTGTCGGCATAGACTTTGTGATGGTACATTGGCTAAGGTGATATATGTGATCATTAGCTTAGTTTTCATGCACATTTTGTATCAAATAAATTATTTGGGACTCATATATTTTCGTTTATATATAGTATTTCATAACATAGAGTCTAAGTAGTTTCGAGTAGCATATGTTCTTGTTTTAGTCGATGTAGGTGATTTTGGATCATATTTTGGGAAAAGATGATTGAAATTTGTTTAGAAAGCTTGGAAATGAAGTCTTAGAAAGAAAATACGCTGATATTTTCTATTAGACTGTTAGAGGAGACCCTTGTGACAAATGATAGACAGGTTTTTACGGTGTTTTCTCAAATACCCTACTGTTCATTTAATCAATTGCAGGATAGTATGGTGTCAATCCACTGGGAGAGTAACTAGCAATCAAGATGTAATCTACTTATCCTAATCTAAGCCAGGTTCGATTTAGTGAGTAGTGATCTAATCTAGGTGAAAATGAAATACTAAAACATAGTGCTAAAAACTAGACATGAAAGTAGAATGTAAAAACAGAGAATTAAAAAAATAAAGCAATAGTAAAACAGAATGAAGTGCAACACCGAATCTCAACCTAAAAAGCAGAGTATTAAAGTTCAGGAAAATTCAATAAAGAAAAAGAGGTTCTCGAGGTTAAGGATCAATGATTAGGGTATTCCTAGGGGTTCCAGACTTACTTATCAACTTATTTAGATGACCTCTAAGCAAGGAATCACAAAGTAATCACATTCAAGAGGCTTTAAGTATGGACCTTACAGAGCCTAATAACACCCTAGACAATCAATCTCCTGAGCTACGCATATGTTATCTTAACTTAAGCATGTTCAAGTGATTCCCCAAACGCCTCTCGGGGGGGGGGGGGGGGGGGGGGGGGATTCACCAAGAGATCGAATTTCAATTGATCAGAAAGAAACAAGCATTAAAAACACTTAAATTAAAGAGATCTATGACCTTAATCAAACATAAACAAATCTGGAAATCCCTAAGTTTTCCCCTAATCTCACCATTTCCTCAAGAACCCTAGACTAACTTACTCAGAATTCATGAAGTAAAGCATAGACTTGAAATCGAATTCTAATTGCATAAACTTAAGACTAAAAATCGTAAATTGCTTTAAGAGATAGAGATCGAAATTTTGGTTGAAAAGATTGTATATTAAAACTGGAAATTCCCTAGAAAGAAAAATGGGAAATTCCTTAAAAAGTGAAAAGGAAAATTCCTAAAGAAAAGAAAATAGAAAAAGGCCTAAAGTAGTTTTTGGGATTGCACAAGTGGGTATTGATGGGCCTTTTTACGCAAAGAAGCCCAAGAAGTCAACTCCGTCCAAAGTCAACGTTCTGGTCCGAAAATCTACCCGCCCAAGTGATGGTCGAGTGTCATGCTCGAGTGCCAAATCTTCTAGTTCACATCCTGAACTTCAACTTTAGGCCAAACGATTCCTTATTGGTCTTCTTCTAGTCCTAAATATTCCATGATAAGCTCCAAAAAGTGCCTAAAAATACCTTTTATGCAATGTATGCAATGCCCAACACTAAGTATGCAAATTATGCCTAAAAGAACCTAAAAAAATGATAATAATGGAAGTACAAATGCAAAACATGCTAAATAATGGCCCTAAAATGTGGTAAAATGCAGACACATCAACTCCCCCAAACTTAGTCTTTGCTTGCCCTCAAGCAATTATGCATAGATCTAAGAAGGAAGAGAGGTTGCTAAATGGGAACATCTTACTTAAACAAACACCTTATCAAGCTGAAAAACCGTAATCCACAAGTGAACCCTCATTCCTTTGTAAGAACGACAATCTACTTTCATCAAGGCTTAGCATAAAAACCGAATATTCCCTAACACTTAGTTGGACTCTTAAGAAACTCAGATTCGAAACCTATTTCTTTTAAGTGCAGTCCGCAAGCGGGGCTATTGATCAAAGACCTTGGGATTCAACTTCCTCAAATTCAGCTAGTCACTATGGATTAAGCATTTTCGATCACTTCTCAACTCCTACTCGTTTTTATTAGCTTCAGCTTTATCAATGAGACACGAAAAAGTACGGGTTTACGCACAGTCCCGGTTCACCTTAGGCATCGATGTATTAGCTTTATCAATAGGACGCGAAAAAGTACGAGTTTACGCACAGTTCCGGTCCTTCTTATGCGATATCAAAATGGTTTTATTGATGAACACAAGAACGTACGGGTTTACACACAGTCCCTGTTCATCTTATACCATATTATTTGAGCCGAGTTGAGAAGGATGGTTCTATATTCATCTTATGCTTTTCTTTTTACTTAGTTAGCTGAATCTAGGGAAGGATCTTATGCAATGTATCTCAAGCCCCTAATTTGGAAAAAAATGGAATTCGATTATGAGGCAACAAATCTGGTTCTTTTTGAGACACAACCTAAGTATTGGTTTCAAAGGTCAGTGATCTACCAATCAGTGTTCAAGAGGGAAAAATCGCAAGTCCAAGAATTCACTATGGTTACTAGTCAATCAACCTAGCAAGTCTGACTCAATCCTATATGAATGCAATGCAGCTACATGAACACTCTGTTTTTGACTATTTTTCAATTTTTTTTCAAATTTTTATGGGTTTTTCTATGCCTTAGATGACATGCAATTGAAAAATATGCTAAAGAAAAATATTTTTGGTTTTTCTATGCCTTAGATGTAATGCGAATGATGAAATGCAAAGAATAAAAACTAAGAATCACATAAAACAAAGTCAAATGTCCTCTAGAACCCTCCTCCAAACTTAAATCACACAATCCCTTGTGTGTATAAAAGTCCGGAAGAGGATCCTAGACCAGCAAGTCAAGTGAAAAATATGCAATGGTATTTAAAATGAAAGGAAGGGATTTGGTACCTCTCTAGTGGTTCCAGTAGTCGGCTGCCACATTCCGCATGATTTCCATGTAGTGGTCATTGTGCCTCTGACGCTCGAGCTCAGCTTGCTCGAGCGTGTCGGTCGAGTGTTCGGATTGATGCTCGATCGGTTGGTGCTCGAGCGGCTGACTCGAGCTTGCCCCAGCTGCATCAAAAGGCCTTCTGTATGAGAAGGCTGCGGGGTTTGCAGAGGAATGTCTAGCTGGTGCGGGTTGTTGCTGCCTTTCACGATCAGTGGACATAGAGGCTCTTCTTGGGGGAACAGTTGGTGGTGGTGGTGGTCCGCTGTTTCTTTCTAGAACAGCCACTCTTCTACTTAGATCTTCGTTTTCCTGCCTTCTAGCTTCATCGCTTGCAGTCAGCTTCTTCACCTTCTTCATCAGCCATTTGTTCATCTTTTGCAACAAGCCTATGTGCTTGTGTGCTTCTCGGATTGGCTCTCCTTGACGTGGTGGCGTCATGTATTCCTCAAAACAATACGCCTCAGGATCCACTTCATCGCTGTTTGTTGGAGATGAACTTTGTTGAGGGCCATTCGGATCGTATAAGGCTTCCAAAGGCAGATTAAAATCTGTGTTCTGCCCCATCCTTATTGACGTGTACTCCCTGTTTGGAAAGAGTAGAAAAGCGTTTGGTCTAAGCAAGTGATGGAAAGAGTAGATGAGCTTACCTCGCACCTCAGTCGCAGCTAAGAATTGGCTTCTCCTTAAGTGATCGATGTTCATGAATCGAGGATCAGCCCATTCTGCCTCATCGATTGGCACATCACATCTCTCCAGAATGCATGTGACAAGCCCGCCAATCGTGATCTTACCATCACGTCCTCCAGTCTTATTGTCCCTTGCCCAATCGCAGTATGTGACTAATTGGTTCGCGAATTGGATGGTTAGACCAACGCTATTCCTATCTCCGATAATCGGGGATCCGTCACTCTTTGTACCAATGATGTCCTTGAGAGCAGTCACCAGCATTTCCATTTCCCCTAGATTGATTGTTCTAGTAGTAAAACGTGAGAAAAAGGTATTTGCAAGGATTGTGCGAAAGTACCTCAATGTTGGGTTTCGGATTAGAGAGGCCTTAGATCGTGAGGCTGAGAATCTGCTCCTTGTTGAGGCTATTGAACGCCACACATCATCTAGCTCCACTCTATCGAAATCCGGTCCATAGTTCTCGGACTCTGCTCTTGGGAATTCGAAAAGATCTCGAAGTGCTCTGAAAGTCATTCGATAATCTCTTCCTCTAATTGCAAAGAAGATGTAACCGCCACCTTGCCTTTCTTGGAGACTCTCGTTTTCTGCATCATATAGAACAATCTGAACCGTCGCCAAAAACTGTAGAGTCTCCTCCTTGTATGCTCGTTGTGGATATGACACAAATGTGGACAGCCCACAGTTTTGTAACATGAGATCCACATCTCTAGCTATTCCCATCGTGGTTAGTGCCTCCTTGCATGGATAGCGGGTCCCTATGAAATCCATCCTCCGCAGATCGTTGAGTGCCCTTGCTACGTTGTGCCTCTCTTTCATTTATTTCTCTTTCTTCCCAGCAAGGATTCTTTCTCTTGCTTCTTCAGCCTCTCTCTCGCCATATCCATCTGTATGAAGTGTCTCTTCAACGTGGTCTGGATCCATATCATCTTCATCCATGTACTCTCTTCCTTCCTTCGACTCATTCTCAGATTGAATCTCTAACCTTCTCTTCTCCTTTTTGCTAGGTTTGTTCGTGCCTTTAGAAGACTCTCCTTGGGCAGGATTGCTTCTCAATCGAGCATTGTTCTTGGCTCTAAGGCGGAGGAGGTTAGCCTGGTTGGTTTTGCGGTCAGTCATCGTGAGAGTTGATTGGAAAAGAGCAAGTGCTTCGACGCTCGACCTTGACACTCGAGTTGGAATGGTCGAGTGTAGTGGATGAGCAGAGAGAGAGAAGATTGGCTTCTGTAAAAGAGAGAAAACTAGAGAGAATTGTTAGAGAGAAAGTGTATTTGGTGTGAATGAAAAGAAAGAGGCTC
Organism: Lepidium sativum; assembly: GCA_023374145.1. Taxonomy (NCBI): domain Eukaryota; kingdom Viridiplantae; phylum Streptophyta; class Magnoliopsida; order Brassicales; family Brassicaceae; genus Lepidium; species Lepidium sativum. The sequence goes on along the minus strand of JAKUCM010001449.1, from coordinate 11,209 downwards.
CTCCTCCTTTTATAGAAGAGGAAAGACAAAAGGGGAATTTTTTCAAATTCAAAATTTAAACTTGGATTAAATCAAATCTTTTGAATTAAATATAAAAGATATTGCATTAAAGAAAGATTTAACCCATTTTTCAGAGTAAATGTCTCCCTTTTCACAGCTTTTGGCAGTTATAGGTGCGAAGGCATATGAATAGGCATGATGGCGGGACGCTCGAGCCTGACACTCGAGCAGGTTTGGTCGAGTGTCAGTCTGCCAAGTGATGGCTGACACTCGAGTGGGACACTCGACCAGGCGTGGTCGAGTGTTGTCCCATCTTGTCGGTTCCGACCCCACCTGTCCTATTTGGGCCCCACTTTCCTGTAAAAAGGTACAAAAAACCTTCCAAGTGCATGTAAGATGAAATAGACGCAAGTAAAGATGAAAAGTAACAAGTATACTTAAAGAAATTAAACATGCTGAAAAAATTGAACGTATATACAGAGGATACCTTTGGGATTGCCTCCCAACTGTGCTTGTTTATAGTCGTAACCTCGACTTCCTCATATTCATTGGAGATGAGGCGGCTCATCGAGGAGAACCGAAGTTCCCTCGGGAATCGTGCAGTTGGCCAAATAAGGCTTAACTCTATGACTGTTCAGAGTAAATCCTTCCCCATTGCTGTTTGCTAAAGTGACTGCTCCATATGGTAGAACTTGTAGTACTTTGAATGGATCTTTTTGTCGTGAGCTGCCTTTGTGCGATCTTTGTATGCTTTTGAGCTATTATATGCTTCAAGTGTGATTTCTTCTAGCTCATGTATATCCATCTGCCTCTTTTCTTGTGCTGACTTGATATCGAAATTCAGGAGTTTGGTTGCCCAAATCGATTTGTAGCTCTACCGGCAAATGGCAGGACTTCCCATAGAGTAGTTTAAAAGGTGTTCGTCTAATAGGTTTTTTGAAAGCAGTCCTATAGGCCCAAAGAGTATCATCTAATTTGGCGGCACAATCACGTCTTGACAGCCCAACTATCTTCATCAAAATCGATTTAATCTGCCTGTTAGAGACCTCGACTTGTCCGCTGGTTTGAGGATGATAAGGAGTTGCCACTTTGTGTTTAACCCCGTGTTTTCTAAGCAGATTCTAGAAAACTTTGTTAACAAAGTGGGACCCTCCATCGCTGATCACAACTCTCAGTACACCAAATCTGGGAAATATTATGTGTTTGAAAAGCTTAAGTACCACTTTTGCATCATTTGTAGGAGCTGCAATAGCTTCTACCCATTTAGAGACATAATCTACAGCAACCAAAATGTAGCTGTTCCCTAAAGAAGGCGGCTTAAATGGTCCCATAAAATCGATTCCCCAACAGTCAAACACTTCTATTTCCAAGATTGGATTCTGCAGCATTTCATTCCTCTTGCTTATACTACCCATTCTTTGACAGCAATCACACCTAGATATGAACTCCTGGCAGTCTTTGAAAATCGATGGCCACCATAACACGGACTGAAGAATATTCTGTGCTGTTTTGAATGCAGCAAAGTGTCCTCCATAAGTAGATCCATGGCAGTGCTCCAATATTCCCTTGACTTCCTCTTCAGATACACATCTTCTGAGTAATCCATCAGACCCTTGCTTGTAAAGATAAGGTTCATCCCATAAATACTGCCTTACATCCCTGAAGAATGTTTTCCTTTGATGATAATTCAGAGTCTTAGGCAGCTCTCCTCCTACCAAATAGTTAACCAAGTCGGCATACCATGGTAAGCAAGTTCCCACATATTTTGATCCGATCGAGAAACACCTTTTCTGATTGTGGGCCCGACACTCGAGCAGGTGGTGCTCGAGTGTCATGGTCGAGTGTTTGATGGAAAAACTCAACAGTTGTTCTTCAGGCATAAAATCGTTCATTGGAAGGTTTTCTTCCACTTGTATCCTAGATAGATGATCAGCAACACCGTTTTCTATCCCAGGTTTGTCGACTATCTCCATGTCGAATTCTTGCAGCAACAGGATCCACCTAAGTAGTCTAGGCTTAACATCCTTCTTTTTCATCAAGTATCTTAGAGCTGCAGGATCAGTATGCACAATAACTTTCGATCCAACCAGATAGGACCTGAATTTCTCAAAGGCGAACACGACTGCAAGCAATTCCTTCTCTGTAGTGGTGTATTTCACCTGAGCTTCATCTAGTGTTCTACTAGCATAGTAAATCACATTTAGCTTCCCATCCTTCTTCTGTCCCAGAACTGCTCCAATAGCATAGTCACTAGCATCACACATTATCTCAAAAGGGAGATTCCAGTCAGGTGCTTGGACTATTGGTGTTGTTACCAAGGCTCTTTTAAGTTCTAGAAAAGCCTTGAGGTATTCCTCGTCAAAGACGAAATCTGCTTCCTTGCAAAGGAGACGAGTTAGAGGCTTAGCAGTCTTTGAAAAATCTTTGATGAATCGCCTATAGAATCCTGCATGTCCCAAGAAACTCCTAATCTCTTTGACTGTTTTGGGCGGCTGCAGCTGAACCATCACTTCTATCTTGGCTTTATCGACTTTGATACCCTTTCCTGAAATCTTATGACCTAGAACTATGCCTTCTCTCACCATGAATTGGCATTTCTCCCAATTAAGCATGAGATCTGTCTCAACACACCTAGATAAAACCCTGCACAAATTCAACAAACAAGAGGAGAAGGAAGAACCATAGACAGAAAAATTGTCCATGAACACCTCAACCATCTCCTCAATCAGATATGAAAATATAGAAGTCATGCAACGTTGAAAAGTAGCAGGTGCATTACAAAGACCAAATGGCATTCTCCTATATGCAAATGTGCCATAGGGGCAAGTAAAGGTTGTCTTTTCCTGATCATTTTGATGTATAGGGATTTGGATAAATCCACTATATCCATCAAGGAAACAGTAATATGAGTGATTAGCCAACCTTTCTAGCATCTGATCGATGAATGGGAAAGGATAATGATCTTTCCTAGATGCATAATTCAATTTCCTAAAATCAATGCACATCCTATGCCCTGTAACAGTTCTAGTTGGAATCAAATCATCATTCTCATTCCTAATGATAGTGACCACTCCCTTTTTAGGCACACAATGCACATGAGATACCCATTTACTATCTGAAATAGGGTAAATTATATCAGCATCTAACAGTTTCAAAATTTCCTTTTTAACAACCTCCTTCAAATTCGGATTTAATCTTCTTTGAGGTTCCCTGCTAGAGTAAGATTCATTTTCAAGGTGAATTCTATGTGTGCACAAGTCAGGGGAGATCCCTCTAATGTCAGACAATGAATATCCTAGGGCTTTTCTAAATCGTCTTAATTCAGAAAGCAACATATCTAACTCATCGTCACTCAATGCATTATTTACTATTACTGGATAAGTCGAGTTAGATCCAAGAAATGCGTACCTAAGCCCGGAGGGGAGCGGTTTAAGTTCCACTTTTGGTGATTTGAGCTCCGACCAGTCGTTATTGTTTTGACACTCGACCTTGGTGTGGTCGAGTGTTGTGGTCGAGCGTTGATTTTCTGAGGCCAAACCGGGACACTCGGGCTCTGCTTGCTCGAGTGTTGAGGTCGAGTGTAATGTTTCGAAGTGTTTTTCTCTTTTCAGTGATTTACAAGAGTCCAACAAGCCTGTGTAGACCTCAGTTTCTTCGTATACGTATCCATCACAACCGTCTTTCATCAAAGCAGTACCACGGTGATCTTTTTCTATCAATTCCCCAAACAGATCCTTTGAAAGATCATCTATTTCTTGTACCACGAACAGCTGACCCTCAATGGTCGGTTTTCTCATTATGTCGCTGATGCTGAAAGTCATCTTGAAATCTTTCCCCAGATTGAGTTCAATCTCTCCTTTTGGCACATTGATCACAGCTCCTGCAGTGGCTAAGAAAGGCCTACCAAATAGCAACGGGTCCTTTGGTTCTTCTCCAATATCTAGAACAACAAAATCCGTGGGGATTTCTACTCCTTCAACCCGAACTGGTAAGTCTTCCAGAATTCCATGTGGAATCCTAACCGATCTGTCAGCTAGTATCAAAGATATCTTACAAAATTTTTACTTGTCGAACCATAATTGTTTTGCGACTGTTAGAGGCATCAGGCTGATCGATGCCCCTAAATCACACAAGCAACTCCTGAATGTGAGAGGTCCAAGCGAGCATGGGATTGTGAATGTTCCTGGATCATCAAGCTTCTTAGGCACAACTTTCCTTTGTATGATAGCAGTGACCTCATGTGTTAGCACAACCATCCCTTCAACTTCTTGTGTTCTGTCTTTGATTGCATCCTTCAGAAACTTTTGATAAGGGGGCATTAGCATAAAGGCATCCAGAATTGGTATTTTCACTTCAACGTCCCTCATCTGTTTTTCAAAGAGAGCTTTGTAGTTGTCTGCAACATCCTTTTTGAATCTCTGTGGGAAAGGAAGTTGTGGTTTGAAAGGAGGTGGAGCGAACGGTTTTGGGTCTTTTTGTACGTCAGTTGTGTTTTTGGGCTGGGGTTCTGACACTCGAGCAGGTGATGCTCGAGCGTCTTGGTCGAGTGTCGGAGATTTCGGCTTTTCTGTGCTGATTTCTGTCTGTTCTTCGACCAAATCATCCTCCCCTTCCTGAAGGACACTGTCCTCAGTGTTCTTTGTCTTTTCAGCACGAATTAGTAATTCACGGCCACTACGGAGTGTAATGGCGTTGGCGTGATACTCCTTAGGGTTTTGAACAACTTTTCCAGGTAGTAGTCCAGGTTGTTTTGTAGTGGATGAGGATCCTTGCTGATTCTCCACAAACTTGAGACGCGCATTAAGAGTCTCAAACTTGCAGTTGAGGTCATTATGTGAAGCATCTATCTTAGTGTGTACCTCAGCAAATTTCCTTGTTCATTCGGAAGCGATGGCTGTCTGTCCCTTTAGCATCTGCTGCAAGATGTCCATCACTTCAGGTGTGTGTTGTGGTGGTTGTGGTTTGTATCCAGGTGGTGGTTGGTGGTGTGTTTGTTGGTACTATTGACTCTGCACGAAACTGACCTCTTCGATTTCATCATCATCTTCTTCAACCCGTTCTGATTCGCCTACATGGTGTACTTGCTTATGGTGAGCTGAGAGTAGCTTGTCCAATTTGTCTTGTATGGCTTTGAGCTCCAATATACTAACCATATCTGAATCTGTTGCGCCTCTAGGAGTTCGATCATAGTCTTCACTGTATTAGCCATCTGCTTGAGCTAAATTCTCCACTAATTCTCATCCATCATCGACATCATTATTAAGAAAATTCCCATTGCTGGCTGTGTCTAGCAACATACGTATCTTGGGAATAACACCTCTGTAGAGAGTGCTGAGAAGAGACTCAGTAGTGAACCCATGATGAGGACATTGTGATTGGTACATCTTGAATCGTTCCCAAGCCTCAGAGAATGTCTCAGAATGGTTTTGCTTGAAACCAGAGATAGAATTGCGAAGTTTCGCAGTTCTGGAGTTGGAAAAGAATTTGCCTAGAAACACTTGTTTGCAGGCATCCCAAGATGTAATAGACCCTTGTGGCAAGTGTTTTTCCCATAGGTGTGCTTTGTCTCCAAGAGAGAAAGGAAACAGTTGCGATTTCGGAGCATCCTCACTAACCCCGTTTATCTTTGTGAAACTGGTTAGTCTTTCAAACTCATCAAGATGATCCAGCGGATCCTCAGAAGGTAAACCATGAAATTTACTGTTCTGTACCATGGAGATCATACCACTCTTAAGCTCAAAGTTGTTGTTGGCGATGGCTGGTGGAAAAATTCCATGGTGTTGAGTGTGAATACTGGGAGTATCACCGGCACCAATGTGTCTAACTCTCCTAGGAAGGTTCCTAGTTCAGTAGCTTGTACTTGTTCTTCCATGTTCACCTGATCCGTCTATTCTTCGTTCAATCTGTTCCGTTGTTCTCGTAAGCATTCACGAGGCAAACTGTCTATTCTGTCAGAGTATGGGATGAGATCTTCACTTCCACGAGATGTGGTATTCATGCAAGTTGTTTGTGTTGTCTAAAATGACACTCGAGCAGGTGTTGCTCGAGTGTGCTGATCGAGTGTTTCTTGGGTCTGATCGAGCTTTCCGAAAACAGAAGAACAATCAAGGTGCTCGAGCTTAGTTGGTCGAGCTTGTTGATCGAGTGTTCCTGAAAGCAGACAAAAACCAGAAACGAGATTAGAATATTGTAGTAAAACTTAGTCTCAGGAAAGTGATTTTCCTAATTGTAGCTAACTATAACCCAGTTGGCAACAACTCCAATTTGATAGACAGGTTTTTACGGTGTTTTCTCATATACCCTACTGTTTATTTAATCAATTGCAGGAAAGTATGGTGTCAATCCACTGGGAGAGTAACTAGCAATCAAGATGTAATCTACTTATCCTAATATAAGCCAGATTCGATTTAGTGAGTAGTGATCTACTCTAGGTGAAAATGAAATACTAAAACAGAGTGCTAAAAACTAGACATGAAAGTAGAATGTAAAAACAGAGCATTAAAAATAAAGCAATAGTAAACAAGAATGAAGTGCAACACCGAATCTCAACCTAAAAAGCAGAGTATTAAAGTTCACGAGAAAATTCAATAGAGAAAAAGGGGTTCTCGAGGTTAAGGATCAATGATTAGGGTATTCCTCGGGGTTCCACACTTATTTATCAACCTATTTAGATGACCTCTAAGAAAGGAATCACAAAGTAATCACATTCACTCTCGCGCAATGGGACCTCTCCTAAAAGACAACCTGACTTGACTCTCGCCCAACGATTGGAAATTCAAGAGGCTTTAAGTATGGACCTTACAGAGCCTAATAACACCCTAGACAATCAATCTCTTGAGCTAGGCAGATGTTATCTTAACTTAAGCATGTTCAAGTGATTCCCCAAACGCCTCTCGTGGGGGGGGGGGGGGGGGGGGGGATTCACCAAGAGATCGAATTTCAATTGATCAGAAAGAAACAAGCATTAAGAACACTTAAATTAAAGAGATCTAAGACCTTAATCAAACATAAACAAATCTCGAAATCCCTAAGTTTTCTCCTAATCTCACCCTTTCCTCAAGAACCCTAGACTAACTTACTCAGAATTCATGAAGTAAAGCATAGACTTGAAATCGAATTCTAATTGCATAAACTTAAGACTAAAGATCTTAAATTGCTTTAAGAGATAGAGATCGAAATTTTTCTAGAAAATATTGTATAATAAAACTGGAAATTCTAGTACAATTTATAGATCAAAAGATCAAAAGGAAAAATACTTAAAGAGAAAAAGGGAAAATTCCGTAGAAAGAAAAATGGGAAATTCCTTAAAAAGTGAAAAGGAAAATTCCTAAAGAAAAGAAAATAGAAAAAGGCCTAATGTATTTGTTGGTCTTGCACAAGTGGGTATTGATGGGCCTTAAAATGTGGTAAAATGCAGACAAATCAACAAACGAGAACTAAAGAAGAGACACTTGGAGTAGTCAACGGCCTCTCGGCCGTGGAAAAAAGTTAGTGAGGAGAGGAGAAGATGTATGGGCTCTATCAATGCCCTACACGCCACATGTTAGGCCACTGATGAAGCATAAGCTCGAGCAAATAACTTTGTGAAACTTTTAACGGTTGTTTGGCCACTAATAACTCCCATAAGTCGAACCAAGTTTTCTGATGCCCTACAACAGTTTGGAGACCGATTGTAAGATACTTGATATTTTTTATGCATTTTTGATTAGAATTTGACCTGGTTCTAAATTTACAACTTTTTAACCTACTTTTCAGTCACTATTTACAATCTAGAAAGTTTGAATACATGTTCGAGATATCTTTTTGGATCTTGATATATCAATCCATTGTTATTTTTTTCTTCTATTCTTTATCTCTTTAAATTATGTTTCCATTTGCTTGTTTGTCATTTTGTTTCTTAGTTTCCATTTACGAGTAGTGTGATACATAAAATATCTAGTTAAGCTATCCTTAATTTAAATTGGCAGAAACATGTTATGTTTCTTAATTATCTAATGCAAAATTGGATCGTCCTCCTATTTGCTTCACCATTTTAATCCTTCTCCACATAGGGTTTCTAAAGCGTAGGATACCCTTTCCTTCTCACGGGTCTTGTCGCTCCAAAAACAATTTTTCGTATTATCTTTCCATTGTAGATAATCCTCTTTTCTTTCAAAATATGGTAAATTAGTACTACGATAGTAAATGCTATGACTTACCTTTATATGTGATTAAAAGTGTCTTGTGTGGTTGCTATAGCCTTTCACTTTAGGTATAATACCATGATGGTAAGACTTCACATCATGTATTTGAAGATGTTTTTAGTGATACACCCCTACGTCTGTTTCATCACATTTATATATTCATGCTCATAACTGAACTCAGATTTTATTTCCATGAATCATGGCTTGCTTTCGAATTTGTCGGCATAGACTTGGTGATGGTACATTGGATATATGTGATCATTAGACTACTTTTCATGCACATTTTGTATCACTTAAATTATTTGGGACTCATATATATTCCTTTATATATAGTATTTTATAACTTAGAGTCTAAGTAGTTTCGAGTAGCATATGTTCTCGTTTTAGTCGATGTAGGTGATTTTGGATCATATTTTGGGAAGAGACGATTGAAATTTGCTTAGAAAGCTTGGAAATGAAGTCTTAGAAAGAAAATACGCTGATATTTACTAGTAGACTGTTAGAGGAGACCCTTGTGACAAACTAGAACTAAGGAAGAGACACTTGGAGTAGTCAACGGCCTCTCGGCCGTGGAAACAAGTTAGTGAGGAGAGGAGAAGATGTATGGGCTCTATCAATGCCCTAAACGCCACAGGTTAGGCCACTGATGAAGCATAAGCTCGAGCAAATAACTATGTGAAACTTTTAACAATTTTTTGGCCACTAATAACTCCCATAAGTCGAACCAAGTTTTCTGATGCCTTACTACCGTTTGGAGACCGATGGTAAGATACTTGATATTTTTTATGCATTTTTTATTAGAATTTGACCTGGTTCTAAATTTACTACTTTTTAACCTACTTTTCAGCCACTATTTACAATCTAGAAAGTTTGAAGACATGTTCGAGAGATGTTTTTGGATCTGGAGATATCAATCCATTGTTAATTTTTACTTCTCTTCTTTATCTCTTTTAATTATGTTTCCATTTGCTTGTTTGTCATTTTGTTTCTTAGTTTCCATGTACGAGTAGTGTGATACAGAAAATATCTAGTTAAGCTAACGTTAATTTAAATTTGCAGAAACATGTTATGTTGCTTAATTATCTAATGAAAAATTGGATCGTCTTCCTATTTTTCATCACAATTTCAGTCCTTCTCCACAGAAGGTTTCTAAAGCATAGGATACCATTTCCTTCTCACGGGTCTTGTCGCTCCAAAATTTTTTTTTCATATTATCTTTTCATTGTAGATAATCCTCTTTTCCTAAAAAATATGGGAGATTAGTACTACGATAGTTAATTCTATGATTTACTTTTATATGTGATTAAAAGTGTCTTGTGTGGCTGGTATAGCCTTTCACTTTAGGTATAATACCATGATGGTAAGGCTTCACATCATGTATTCGAAAAAGAATGTTTTTTAGTGATATACTCCCACGTTTGTTTCATCACATTTATATATTCCTGCTCATAACTCAAGTCCGATTCAGGTTTCGATGAATCATGGCTTGCTTTGGAATTTGTCGGTGTGACTTGGTGATGGTACATTGGCTAAGGTGATATATGTGATTATTAGCTTTGTTTTCATGCACATTTTGTATCAAATAAATTATTTGGGACTCATATCTTTTCGTTTATATATAGTATTTTATAACTTAGAGTCTAAGTAGTTTTGAGTCGCATATGTTCTCGTTTTTAGTCGATTTAGGTGATTTTGGATCATATTTTGGGAAAGAGGTGATTGAAATTTGCAAAGAAAGCTTAGAAATGATGTCTTAGGAAGAATATAGGCTGATATTGTCTAGTAGATTGTTAGAGGAGACCCTTGTGACGAACTAGAACTAAGGAACAGGCACTTGAACTATTCAACGGCCTCTCGGCCGTGGAAACAAGTTAGTGAGGAGATGAGAAGATGTATAGGCTCTATCAATGGCCTACACGCCACGGGTAAGGCCTCTGATGAAGCATAAGCTCGAGCAAATAACTTTGTGAAACTTTTAACGGTTGTTTGGCCACTAATAACTCCCATTAGTGGACCCAAGTTTTCTGATGCCCTACAACCGTTTGGAGAACGATATTAAGATACAGAACATTTTTATGCATTTTTGATTAGAATTCGACCTGGTTCTAAATTTACAACTTTTTAACCTACTTTTCAGCCACTATTTACAATCTAGAAAATTTGAAGACATGTTCGAGAGATGTTTTTGGATCTTGAGATATCAATCCATTTATTTTTTTCTTCTCTCCTTTATCTCTTTTTATTATGTTTCCATTTTCTTGTTTTTCATTTAGTTTCTTAGTTTCCATGTACGAGTAGTGTGATACAAAAAATATCTAGTTAAGCTAACGTTAATTTAAATTTGCAGAAACATGTTATGTTGCTTAATTATCTAATGCAAAATTGGATCGTCCTCCTATTTGCATCACAATTTTAATCCTTCTACACATAAGGTTTCTGAAGCGTAGGATACCATTTTCTTCTCACGGGTTTTGTCGCTCCAAAAACAATTTTTCATATTATCTTTTCTTTGTAGATAATCCTCTTTTCTTAAAAAATATGGGAGATTAGTACTACGATAGTTAATGCTATGACTTACCTTTATATGTGATTAAAAGTGTCTTGTGTGGCTGGTATAGCCTTTCACTTTAGGTACAATACCATGATGGTAAGGCTTCACATCATGTATTTGAAGATGTTTTTAGTGATACACCCCTACGTCTGTTTCATCACATTCATATATTCATGCTCATAACTGAACTCAGATTCAGTTTCCATGAATCATGGCTTGCTTTCGAATTTGTCGGCATAGACTTGGTGATGGTACATTGGCTAAGGTGATATATGTGATCATTAGCTTAGTTTTCATGCTCATTTTGTATCAAATAAATTATTTGGGACTCATATATTTTTGTTTATATATAGTATTTTATAACTTAGAGTCTAAGTAGTTTCGAGTAGCATATGTTCTCGTTTTAGTCGATGTCGGTGATTTTGGATCATATTTTGGGAAGATATGATTGAAATTTGCTTAGAAAGTCTCTCTC
>JAKUCM010001448.1:0-24695 GCA_023374145.1 Lepidium sativum | reverse complement strand
CATTTGGATATGACTTTGGATGGACTTAATTTTTATTCAGTTTCACAATGATTCCAAATGGTGAATTCATTTTATTTTATCTAAGAATAAGAAAGAGAGACCAACACATATTGATTAAACGAATTGTCAAGTAACTTTAATCGTTTTAAAATATTAGATACAATTTGATAATTTAATATTTTAACTACTTTACGTAGTCATTATGTTTACGTGGATTTGCTTTCCTTCCAAAATATGTATATTTGATCTCGTTAGTTTTGCTTTATTACCGGTTCTTTTTTACTTTTTTTTTATATTAGGGTCAAAGCTTTGTTACCTTTTCATCATTCGATATTTATATATATTCTAAGGCTTTGTTTGAATGTAGATAATTGTTATCTACATTGGAAAGATGCGTTTGGGAGCCCATAAAAAGGATAGAGACTTGCACTTTTTTGGATGATATCTTATTATAGTTTTATTAAATCAAGTTGCATTAAACTTATCTCTCTATTTGATTGGATCGCTATCAAACGGTGTCGAGGAAATCAGATTTAGCCACTTCGTTGTTGACACGTGGCATAAGAATAGCAATATGGAAGCAGAAAAACCTTTTACTATAGTTTTCATTTAATATATAAAATAATTATTTTCATGTGGGAATTTTTTGTTGTTGTGACTTATATTAGGGTTGTACATATATCTTCAAATTTAAGATGTATGCTATACGATCCAAATCTATAATTACAATTGACATAATTAAAAACGTTGACAGAAAAAAAAATGTCTATACTTGATTATCTAATTGTATGGTTTCTATAACCAAAATAATGTATTCTCGACGATGACATATTCAATAAATACTTGTATTTATTACATTTATTTAATAGTATACCAGTGTAATCAGTATGAAAGCAGAGAAGTACAATACAAAAGAAATATAAACCATCATGTAGAATGAAATGGAGTAAAAATTAATTTCTTTGATTTGTTAAGAAGAAATAGATCTATTAGCCATTTAAGCAAGGGATTGTTGTTCATAATGTACCTTTTAAGTTATAAATTATTCATAATATTTTTTTAATTTTTTTTTATCGAGAATATACATTTTGGAGAACATAATCTACAGTTTTATCTTCTGTAGAGAATAATTTGTCTATAATAAACATATGTAATGAAGTATGGACATAAATCATTCCATATTCAGGAAAACAATGTAAACTAAGAATCGAGATCGACTGTAATCTCTTTGTCAACATTTGGGCATACTACTTAGCCTATTTTATGTCATTTTTCCTTGTTGTAAAAGTGATTTTATATTATTGTAGGTTATTTTGACAAATATTTAATAATAGTTAAATGCGATAAAAAAAAGGATGATTTAGATCCAAGGGTTGTTCTGGGCCGTGCGCAATCAGATTACTCTGAATGGATCATGGCCAATCGGGACATTATGAGTGATCGGAAACTAGATATTCAACGGATTAAGGTGTTTAATTCGGTAATGATATTCCCTACCACAGCTAATCTCAGATTTAATGGCTACAAATGCTATGTGGATGCGTCCTGGAAAGACACTGGCCTCTACACAGGGCTCGAGTGGCTTTGTTTTCCAGATTCAGTGGAAGGGGTATGTTCGAGATCAAGACGAGTTAATCAATGCCTTTCGCCTCTTCATGCGGAGGTGGAGGCGGTGATCTGGGCGATGGAGGGGCTACTCGAGATGCAGATTCAAGAAGTGGAGATTTCATCCGATTGTGAGACGGTCTACCATGTTCTTAAGCACCCGGAGGAGTGGCCGGCGTTCTACCCATACCAAGAGGAGTTTCAGAGGCTTGCGCCTAGGTTCTTTTCTTGCTCGATTTTTGTAATCCCCAGAGCCCTGAATCAGAAAGCAGACGCCCTTGCTAAGGCAGGTCGTGTGTCTGGTGCATGATCGGGGCTACTCATCTTGTGTGTCTTGTGTTAGTTTGTTGTTGGCAAAAAAAAATGCGATAAAAAAATTGTCTTATGTAGATATACATAATGAATAATTCAATACATATATTCAACATAAACAAATTACTATTTATGGGAGACAGAACTGTAGACTATGTATCCCAAAAAATATATTTTTGACAAAATTTGATAAAATATATTGTGAACAATTTATAACTTAAAAGGTGTATATGGAACATAGGCATGTGGGTGAATTTTATAGAATTTAAAATATTAGTTTAATAAAAAAATAAAAATAGTATGTCTCATAAAACAATTTACACTACAAGAAAAAATTACAATTACAATGGAAGATAACATCGCAGGGACGTCACAAATAGCAAATTGAGACAGCTTTGCGACGTCGACAAAAACATCGCTATTCGTTAGTCGCAAGCTGAAAAAAGTCGCAGAGGTGTCACAAACGCTGCAATGTATACTCATTTCGCAAAGCCATTGCTAAAAGAGGCGACGCAAAAGCGAAGCAGGTTTTGTGATACTTTTGCGACATCGTCTTGCGACGTTTCTGCGACTTTCCTTCATGCGATGCTTGTACGACGTTACTGCGTCTCCGAAGTCTACGAGGTCTCTGCGACGCAAGTTGTTGCGATGATAATGTGATGTATGTACTCTGCTACGTTTGCATGATTCCGTCTTTTCCGATGGGTTTCTTTTCAAAATTTTAAGAAATAAAAAATAATTAAAAAAGAAAATTTATAAAAAAAAAAATAATTCAAATTAAATATAATTAAAAATTAAAAATGTTTTACAAAATATTTAAAAAGTCTAAAAATCGTCAGATTGGTCCAAGTTGACCAAGCCAGAACCCACATCTTCAACGTTTATATGCGCAAACACATCAACTAACTCCAAGTCTTTCTTTGCCATGATAGACCACAATCGATCATATGTCGATATCTTCTTCTTTGCTTTGGCTACCTCACTGTTCGTTCGATCTAACTCTTGTGTCTAACGATCTATGAGCTCCCTCTGGTAGTTATAAGCTCCAAAGGATTGAGACAATCCTTCCAGCAGATACACAGTTCAATCCTAGATCCTAGTGAACCTGTTCCAAATAGTCTCTCTTTTTTACGGGGAGCAATCTTAATAAAGTATATATTTAAATGTTTATAAACTACAACTAAGAGAATGGATTTTAAACTACTTTACCTCGACATATATTTGGTTCTACTGTGCAGTGGATAATCCACTGGATGCAGAGCTCTCATCACTGCAATCTTGAGTGAGTTTCTGCAACTTTGCAGTAACATCGTTGTACAACTTCTCTGATTTTTTGTCCACAAAAACCCCATCCTTGTTCTTTTTGGTCAGGTACAAAGTGTTGAGAATATCAGGGTGAGTATCCTCTACTTCCTCTAGCTGAATATATTGTAAGACATATATTAAATGAATAAAATTTTATATGATATGTAAGATTTAGCAATAGATTAATTTTGAAGTACTCACCTGTTTGCGGGCTCACACATTAAATGAAGTCCGGCCCGAGTTATGCTTATGTGGACCACTGCTATCAGAATATATAAGTGAGCCGCCCGACAGATATTGATCTTCTTCTGTAACTTCGAATCTTCCCAATACCAAATCGGACCTTTCCAGACTGGTTGTTTGAATCATTGGGGCATTGCTTCGTTGCCCTTCTTCTTACATTTACCCCGGTTGAGTGCTGAACATAGCACCCATCGTAGGAGGAACCGATCTCATACCCAATCTTGGAGTCGATAGATCAGTTTCAACAGCCTCAGAAAGACATCTGGTGTACGGATTATGACCACAAACATCTCAAATAATAAAAAAATTAAATAGAAGTTTTAAAAATAATTTTTTTTTTATAAATTAATAATATATTTTATAAATTAAAAAACGTTAGAGAAATCCAAAAACAATTTATAAAACAAGAAATGGTTAATTAATCCTACAAACGATTTATAAATCTAAAAAATATCTTATAAATACAAAAAACGTTTTACTAATCCCTAAAAACGTTTTACAAATCCTTAAATAAATTATAATTCCTAAAATTATTTTATAAATTCAGAAAACGTGGTACAAATTCAAAAAACATTTTATAATTTCATAAAATGTTTTATAAAATCAATAAACGTTTTATAAAATTCCCAAAATGTTTTATAAAGTAAAAAAATGTATTATACATCGAAAAAATGTTGTTCAAATCCTAAGACGGAAAAGGTTTTATAGATCCTAATAAACGTTTTACAAATCCTGCCACGATGATGGCGGTGGACGCGAGACGGGGAAACATTGACTGCAGTGGAGGCGACACGGGGAGACATC
This sequence comes from Lepidium sativum, assembly GCA_023374145.1. Taxonomy (NCBI): domain Eukaryota; kingdom Viridiplantae; phylum Streptophyta; class Magnoliopsida; order Brassicales; family Brassicaceae; genus Lepidium; species Lepidium sativum. Next base: position 20,426 of record JAKUCM010001448.1, on the reverse strand, counting down.
GACAGCAGCGGAGGCGAGAGAAAAGGAGGAGAAGACGAAAAAAATAGAGATAAGAAATGAGGAGAAAGAGAAATGGCGCAATGGTAATAAGGGTGTGAGCATGGAAAGGATGTCGCAAGCCTGCGACGCCACTGCGATGAAAGAAGAGTTTTTGGAATATGCGACATCTCTGCGACGCCATGTCCAAAACGTCGCAGGAACGTCAAATACTTGTGACATCATTGCGATGTTATGGCCCTGACTTCGCAGAAACGTCGCAGTCCCCAATTTTACAAAACATTCTCGAAAAGCCTAAGTGTTCAGACTACAAGTTCAGTGTTGTAGTCCCGGGAACCTCAATCGTATTAGATATGATTGAGGATAGACGATTGATGTATCATCAACTTCCATTTACATTCACGTTCAAATGTTTATATGATGTACATTGTTTTGATTGGGTAATGGTTGCGCCAAGACGGATACAATTTTCAGAATATGTAATAACTCTGCGATGTCAAGGCCAAAACACAGTAGGAGCGTTGCATAGTTGCGACATCCTTGCGATGTTTTGGCCTTGATGTAGCAGAGACGTAGCAGACCCAATTTTTACACAAATTCTCAACATGCCTAAGTGTTCATACTACAAGTTCAGGGTTGTAATCCTGGGAGCCTCAATCGTATTAGTTACAATTGACGAAAGACGATTAATGTATTATCAATTTCCATTTACATTCACGTTCAAATTTCTATATGATGTACACCGTTTTGATTGGGTAACAGTTGTACCAAGACGGATACAATTTTTGGAAGATCTGACATCTCTGCGATGTCAGGGTCAAAACGTCGCGTACTTTCAACTTCTTTAAGATGTTATGGCCCTGACATCGCAGAGACGTCGCACAACCCATTTTTTAAAAAAATTCTCGAAAATCCTAAGTGTTCAGACTACAAGTTCGGGGTTGTAATCCAGGGATCCTCAATCGTATTAGATACAATTGAGGATAGAGGATTGATGTATCATCAATTACCATTTACATTCACGTTCAAATGGCTATATGTTTTACGGTATATTTATTAGGTAATGGTTGCACCAAGACAGATACAATTTTTGGAATATGCGACATCTCTGCAACGTTAGGGCCAAAACATTGCAAGAACGTCTACTTGCGACATCCTTGCGATGTATTGGCCTTGATGTCGCAGAGACTTCGCATACCACAATTGTTACAACATTCTCGAAAAGCCTAAGTGTTCATACTACAACTTCGGGGTTGTAGTCCCGCGAACCTCAATCGTATTAGATACAATTGAGGATAGATGATTGATGTATCATCAATTTCCATTTACATTCACGTTCAAATGTCTATATGTTGCACGGTGTTTTAATTGGGTAACAGTTGCACCAAGAAGGATACAGTTTTTGGAATATGGGACGTCTCATCAAACTTTTCAGAGTCCGCGTTTTCTTCCCTTAAGTCATTCGGAACAATATCTTCTACTTCTTATTGTGCATGTATGATAACTTATGTTAATTTGACAGCTATAGCGACTTCCAATGATATATTTTTGTTCATAGTCACATCGTCGGCCTCACCTATTATACGACCTCTTGAATTCACTTTTATAACAAATAGCCATGTCTCTCACCTTTGCTTAATATGATGATATGGTATAAAACACACTTCTTTTGCTTGACATACTAGAATAAAAGGGTGAAAATTGGAATATGTCTAGCTTGAATTTACGTCGGTTACCCCTAAGTTATTCAATATGCACTCCACGACTGACCGTTGATTGTACCATTGACATTGGAATAATATTCATCACAATCCAATAATTCCAGGATATGTGACTTCTATAATCTTGTTCGAAATCTCATAAAAGTCAGTTTCACCTAGCACGTGGATTCCAAAATTTGCAATCGATTTATTGGAACCATGGTCATATGTATGAAAGGTGTATTCACGAGTTAAATACATTGGAGTCGTTATGATTCTTGCAATTGGGTCATCAACAATCTCATGCAACCATAATGGCATTGGTTTGCCTGAACACCCATTTTTCACTTACCATATATATATATATATACAAACATTATATAAGGTTTAATTTAATTTTGAAAACAATATAAAGTTAATATGTAATGTTACGTCCATAGTAATTTAACCATGCAACAAAATCATGTTTTTTGTACATGTCATACTCTGTTTCTGACAAATTAGGGAAGACTTCTCGTATCTGTTTGTCAAATTCACTCCAAATAAAATATATTGATTATTAAGAATATGTATGTAAGTAAATGAATTAATAAATAATTATGAGCTACACGACAATATGTATGATTTTTCAAGTACTCTTCCTTTAATTTCCACTAAGCCTTCCGACCTGAATGACGATTTCAGGAACTGGAATGGCATATGATGCTGAAACTCCTCCATCCGTCATATCGTCCTACTTGAGTTTTTTTTGTTTTGACGGTTGGACTAAAGTAATATGATGTGAAATGAGAAATTTCCTTTATCAGACTTCCTACAACTATCGATCCTTCCACTTTTACTTGATTTTTAACATTTATTTTTAGATGACCTATGAATCGCTCAAACGGGTATATCCATCAAAATTGCACAGGTTCACCAAGAGCTGATTTATATGACAGATGCTTTGGAAGATGTTCCATCACGTCAAAAAATGCAGGAGGAAATATTTTTTCTAAGTTACATAGCAACACTGCTAATTGAGCTATGCCATGTTTGTGTACATAGATCCCTGAAAAATGCTCTGGTATGGATGATGCATGGAGAAACCGACGATGACAATCAAACCAACATGACTTCTTACCATGTTTTAGTTGAAATGCATCAGACCAAGCCATACAATATGGACAACATAACCTTCCATATGTCGTCCATACAGATAACATTCCATACGCTAGGAAGTTACTTATTGTCCATAATAAAACTGCATACATCTTGAAATTCTGCTGGTGCGAGTAATCAAATGTGTGAATACCTCTATACCATAGATGTTTCAGATCATGAATCAGAGGGTTCACGAACACATCGATGGAACACGTAGGTTGAGTATAACATGACAATAGAATAGTCAAAAACAAAAATTCGCTCCGCATGCACATATTCGGTGGAAGATTGTATGGTGTCAATATGACAGGTCATAGAGAATATTGTCTCTCAGATAAACCAAATGGGCTAAATCCATTAGTGCATACGCCAAGATAAACATTCCTGGACTCTTTAGCAAAGTCTGAATGTACCGTTTGAAAATGTTTACAAGCCTTTGCATTTGAAGGGTGTGTGACATCACTATCTTTTACTATATGTTTTGCATGCCATCTCATTTCTGAAGATGTCCTTTCTGATTGATATAATCGTTTCAATCTATCGGTGATTGGCAAGTACCACATAAGTTTTTATGGGACACACGTTGATGAGTCCCGACCCAATGAACCGAACGCGGACAGAGAGCTTACCGAAGGACCCAACCGCGGGACGTCAAGTTCAGTCCGTGCCCCGAGTATTGACCCTGGGATTACAACTAGATCAAAGACGGCTGCTCAAAAGACGCAAGCCAAGTGCAACTTGTTCGTGGCCGAGTTCCTGAAGTCGCATGATCTCCGATCATGTGACCAGTTCAGCCGTGACCCGATGGAGGTTGTCCGATCGGTCTTCACCATCTCAAGGTGAAGACCCTAAGTCGTTAAGGCAGCTGGGTACTCTTTTTCCCCACCTTGGTTTTGTCCCAAGTGGTTTCCCAAGGGGGGTTTTAATGAGGCCGGGCACTTAGCGCATGGACGCGCAACCTGTCTTGCCGCGTCCATCCTATCTTTTCTAGCCGTTATATTTTATATCCGTTATGCTTGTACGGACCTTTTTAGCCGCGCCTTTTTCTTTTAGCCCACGTGTCTAGGGCTTCCGCTCTTTTGTTTGCCTATTTAAAGGCCCCTTGTATCTCGTTTTGAGGTTAGCCTCCTTGAATGAAAATTGTTTCAACCCCTCGCTGCGTGAGACTCGCATCGAAATCCTTAGCCACCTTGAACCGGGTTCACGATGGCTAAGTTGACCGTATCGTGAGGCGAGTCATTCCTCACGTGTCGTCGTTCAATCCCTCTTAGCTCCCTTTCTCTTTTAAGTTTTCCCTCGAATCCCTCTGTAAAACTCTCGGCTCTAAGTCCGGAAAGTTTATTTCTTGTTCCGCAACGTTTCCTCAACTTCTTCCGACTTGTTTCAACCCTTTCCCGGCAAATGGCTAATCCCAGAAACCCTCCGTGACGCATCACACGTCCTTCCACCAATTGTTCGGTATCTTGGCTTCCCACAAAATCAACATTCCTGCAACTTATCATCCTCTTTCCAAAAAACCATGCAATTGTCAATGCAAACATCAATCATTTCTGATAGTAATCCAAGACCCGCAACTACCTTCTGCATTTCATAATAACTCTCAGCATAATTATTTTCTTTTGGCAAATACTCTTTAGGCACATCAACAAATTGATTCATACTTTTTTCACTTATGTTTCCTTCACTTTTAATCAACATCAACCTTGATGCTAATGACAGTTTAGATAGATCATCTCTACATCTCTCATAGATATGTTGATTTGCAGCATCTAGCATATCATAAAATTGTTTTGCTTCAGAGTTAGGTTCTTCAATAGTATTTTCAACAACAACGGAAATATTACCATGATATGCATTTGTCACCATATCATGATACATATTTCCTTGTATATGATCATAGTTTTCAAACATATTTCCGCCATAATTTTAATTATCATTATCATGACTAGGTTGATCATCAACATCAACACCCGTACTACTACTTCTAGTACCAAACTGTACCCTTCCTCATGTGAAAACAACACGTAATAGTTAGCAGTGAATCCTCTATTATATATACATGTATTTTCACCATATCGATATTCAAATATTTCTCTTTTCCACACTTTATATGCGGACAAAAAATGTTATTGTCATTCGGAGTAAATGGGTTATTAGCCGCCTGATTTATGAATGCTCGCAACCCATCTTGAAACTCCTTCATCATTTCTACGGTCTTCATATCTCTTCGTTTATACATGCATCATTGTAATGCGAACACTTCATGTTCCGACGTCATTTCTATTTCCAATTAAAAACTTTTTTTTTTTGAAATTTTTAATTTAAAAAAAAAAATCTCAAGAATTTTTCCCTCTCTTAATGTTTGTGATTTGGTGTGAAGAGTCACTCTTATAGAAGGCTATTTATAGGAAAAAAGAGAAAGTATGCTATGAAATTGCGATGTCATTATCAAACGTCGCAAAGCCATCTTAATGATGTCGCAAACAAAAGGCTTCTCACAACACCATCGCAAGCTTGCTACGCGCTTGCGAGGCTTAATCTGACGTAGCAAGCGTGTTGCAGAAACATCGCAAATATGTCGCAAGCTTGCTGCGTCAGAACTGCATCGCGTCTTTGCGACATAATTGCATCGGAAAAATATTTGTATCAAGCGTGTCCCAAGAGCGTAGCGATTTTGTGATAGCCTTTTGGCATCGTAAATTGGCTTCACAATTTGTCTGTTTTCTTGTAGTGTTATTTTTAAAACAAAATTTTGAAAGATTTAAATAATATACTTCAAAGTTAAATAATAATTAAAAGTATTATGAAATTTAACTCCACAATATTTTGGTTAATATATATATATATATATTAACCTATAAAACCGAAGTAAAGCTAATCTAAAATAGAACCTATCAAACCAAATTAGATTTGGAGTTTCACCAAAAATGGCAATATTCTATGAAATCTGGGTACCAAATTGCATCAAAAGCCCAAGAACAGAAGAAATATGGCACGGCTCACTCCCAACCATCTTTAGATGGAGTCAAAGCACAAGTATGGAAAATCCTATTCCTTCTAAGATAAAGTTTTCTTATGGAAGACATTATGTGGAGCTTTACCTTCAGCAGACAACTTTAGATAGAGATAGATGATAGATGGAGAATAAGGTGAACCAATTTTTCACATTTTGTTCTCTTGTCCTTACGCGAGACAAATTTGGGCTCTGTCCTTTTTTTTCCATGCCTCAACATGGTTTCAGTGAACACTTAACTGCTCATAACATCAACTCTGTGTTGGATCTCAAGGCAGTTAGGAACTTTTCACAACATATTCGATGCTTAGGTCTCTGGATTGTTTGGACCTTTTGGAAAAACAAAAATGCATACTTCTTTGAAGGACAACAACTTTCTCCATTGGCCATGATACAAAGCATCATTGAGGATAATGAAAATTACTCCTAGCTAGTGGACCTGGAAACAATCACTGTTGTCACTCCTCTACAGAAACAAACACAGCTTTCTTGGCAACCTCCATTTAAATATTGTCTTAAATGCAACATCGGTGTGCATTGGAACAAAGATACTAAGACTGCAAGTGCTGGCTGGTTATTGGCAAATAGATTGGGGTCGCGGGCTACTTTATGGATGGTGCAACTTTACCTCTGTCCACTCTAAAAATGACGCCCACTTCAAGAGTTGGTTATTAACAATGCAAAGTATGAAATCTTTGTGTATTAACAACTGTTTTTAGTGTAAATAACAAAGCTTTGGTTGGTGCTACCAAACGACCAAGTGCTTGGCCAAACTACAAGTCTTAGTCAAAAGGAATCTTTCGAATTTTGCAGACAATTCCCTTTTTGAAAAATACTTTTGGAAAACAGGACTGCTAACAAAAGAGCTTATATAATTGCTCAAAGTGTTTCTTCCATGGATCATTGGCAAGCTTACATTGCAGCTGGGTTCCCTTTTTGGTTAAAAGATTGGCTAAACTCGATTACTGTTACCCATACATTGTAATTGTTTTGACTGGGTTTAATCCACTTTTGGCAGTAATAACACGTTTTATGTTAATGATTAATACCGACGGGAAAAAAGCTAATCATATTATAAAAAAAACTTAAGGATCAAGTGGGAACTAATGGTATTTTGGTAGATAAAACGAAATACGGGGGTGTTAAGTTATTAAGCCTCTTTACCTTGGCTTCAAAACTGAGCTCGTCTTCATCATTTCCTGAAAACTAGAACACAGTTCAAAGGAACCAAAAAAAAGGGAAAGCAATTGTCTTTGATCACAAAAACCCTAATTTGCTAAGAACCCTAATCTGAATTTTCATCGGTATCCTTTATTGCAAATTCCATACTCTGTATGTAAATGCATCTGAAGAATTCAACTGTAGCAGAACGGCGGTATATCGGAAAAGAAGCCGCCGGTTTTTTGTCTTCCTCCGGTTTGGATCCGAAACCTAAAATTAATCATCATCGTCCTCTTCACGTACCTGAAATTTTGACCCCAGACATTTGCGCAGGGGCTAGATTTAGTGTGTATAATAATCAAGTGCAAGCTATAAGTCATCTGACGATTGAAATCCCAGATTCGTCGTCTCAGAATCTTGCATCCACTCCGCACAAGAGGCCTGTGTTGGCTCAATCTTCTAATCCGTTCAATTTCGTCGCCAACGTTGACGATTTTAGCCGCCAACGAGCAAGTTTGGGCTCTATTTCATCTTATTGTCCGTCGTATCTTTTGTCGTTTTTTTCTTCGTCCCTTCCAGCGATTCCGTCAGCGACTAATCAGAAGCTCCTCCGCCATGTTCTTCGAGTCCGTTTGATATGTTTCCACCTTCGTTTCTTGCTTCTTCTCTCTGTGCCTCCTCTCTACATCTTTTTCCTGTTGATCAGTTTCCGATTCTTTCTTCTTTTCGTCTTTTCGATTATCGCTTTTTCCTTTATCCTTTCCATTTCGCTCAAATTCGCTCTTCCCCACTTACCATCATTTCGCCTGATTATCGCTCGATTGCTGTCTCTCAAGCTTAGCCCTACCAGATCCTCCTCTTCATCCCAAGAGAGCACAAAACATGTTGTTTGGTCAATTGGGTCGAAGCCCGTCACAGAGAAGAAGACCAACTCTGGCTCCTGGGTTCAGAAGTACAGCTCCGGTGATGTATACGAGGGAGAGTTTCATAGAGGGAAGTGTTCGGGAAGTGGAGTTTATTACTATTCGATGAAAGGTAAATACGAAGGCGATTGGATTGATGGAAAATATGATGGTTATGGAGTAGAAACATGGGCTAAAGGAAGTAGGTACCGAGGACAATATAGGCAAGGGATGAGACATGGAACTGGAATCTACAGATTTTATACAGGGGATGTATATGCTGGTGAGTGGTCCAATGGACAGAGTCATGGATGTGGTGTGTATACCTCTGAGGATGGTAGTCGTTTCGTTGGAGAGTTTAAATGGGGTGTCAAACATGGCCTTGGTCATTACCATTTCAGGTAAGGAACCATTTTTTTGTTTGTTTCTGGTTTTGTCAAACTTAGTCCATTCTTTTGGAGCCTTTTCTCATTGATTAACACGCCAAAGTGAAGTGGTCTTGACTTGAACACTGCAGAGTCATTTATCTTTTGCAGAAATGGTTGAGGTTTTCTGTCTAAGGTGAACTTTAAGCCCCATTCTATTAATGTCTATCGTGACCAGTTTGAAATTGAAGTAAAATGTGGTTTCTGATAGTTTTTGGCTTTCAGAATCGTCTTTCTCGTTAATTTTTTAATTGTGCTTTGACTTCTGGCTCTATGTTTAGGTCCATGCCTCTCTTGCTCGTAGGAACATGTCTCTCTTGCTCCTAGAAATGTTCTAATAGTTTATGGCTTTCAAAATTGAGATCTTGATAGATTTTTAGGCTGCATTTACGCTCTATTGTTGGTGTCCCTTCCTCACCTTTGGAGAAGGATATCAAAATTTTAAGCCTAATTGTTACCGGCATTGATAATTGCATGAGATTACCCTTTGAAACAGTCTGGCCTTCAGTTTTCGTTGCATTTGAACCAAAGTTTTATGTTGGCTGTCTTCTTGTCATGCCACTGTTAGTTTTAAGTTTTAACTTTCAAACAATTATAAGTCTAGGGTTCAAATCAAGGTTCAAGCTTATTCGTTGCTAATTGCTAATTTGAGCATTGATCTTAGAAAAATGCATCATTCACTATCTTCTCTTCTTAGTGATACTTACCTGACTTGAAGACACACCTCTGTTGCAGAAATGGTGATACATATGCTGGAGAGTATTTTGCAGACAGGATGCATGGTTTTGGAGTGTATCAATTTGGAAATGGGCATCGGTATGAAGGAGCCTGGCATGAGGGGAGAAGGCAAGGGCTTGGTATGTACACGTTCAGAAATGGTGAGACACAAGCAGGTCACTGGGAAGATGGAGTTCTCAGCTGTCCCACCGAGCAGACCACCTGTCCCGGTTCATCTTTTTCCATCAGTGATTCCAAGGTTCTCGACACTGTCCAGGTAATTTATAATTTATCTTACTCTGCTTATATAAACCAAATTAGGTACTTCTTAGATTTTGATCATCTCTTGAGGAGATTAGATCTGTAAAAAACATGGACCTTCAAATGTATTCAATGATTGCGTACAATTAGGTTACCCACATGAATTTTAATCTTTCTCCATCTCTCTCTCTTTATTGAACAGCAAGCTAGAAAAGCAGCCGAGAAAGCATGCGAACTTGTGAAAGTGGAAGAAAGAGTGAACAGAGCAGTGATGGTTGCAAACCGAGCAGCAAATGCTGCTAGAGTTGCTGCTACGAAGGCAGTCCAAACCCAAACTTTTCACAGTAGTGGCGGCGATGATCCCGTGTGAGCTCTGGCAAAACTTTTGACATAATCGCAGTCATGACCGCACTTCAAAAACTTCGATGACACGAGAAAAATATAGATGTCTAGAGAACACAGTCAAAATTCGTATCTCCGGTGATATTTTTCTTGAAGGTGAACCACTTGGAACCAAGTCAAGATCTTATAAGTATTAAATAAGAGATCTGGCTATGGAGCAAGCAATATAGGTTTACTTTTCTTCTCCCACTTTTTTCCTTTTTCTAATGAGCAGGCCGGTTTTAAACTGTACATAGGTTGTTGAAAATGTAAGCAATGTGCGTTCAGAAGATCTTTGTAACAAGCTTAACCCATGTAAGAGAAGCAACAAAGCATCGTCTTACTTTTACAACGTGTGGAAATAATACTTGTTTTTTTTTTACTAGAGTTCTTTCGATAGAAAATGACATGAGACAAGTACAAATGTTTGTCTTGTTATAGGAAATAGAGACGAGCTGCAGACAGATACTTCATTTACTGCCAAATTCAGCATAGCCCAATCGAGTTTTGTCTTAGCCAGAGCATGTGTTGATATAAGATAATATGAATCTACCAGCGAGTTGAAGACTATTCTAGTACCTTTCCACAAGTCAGGCACAAGTTTTTGCTGTACTGGTTCCCTTATAATCATAGAAAATTGTCAAGAAGAGAATTTAGCTAAGAAACAAAGCTATTCCAAGGCAGAGGCCCAGAGCCAGACCTTTTTCTCCTCCCCTTGCTTTATTGTCATAGCTACATAAAATAACTTCATTGCGCTTTTTATTGAGAGAGCAAGCACAGATATTTATTTGTAACCTTTGATACTTGTCTCTGGTTTCTTCTTCATCAGTCAACTTTTCTCTTAGCTTGGCTGTGAGTCAGAGCAGCATTCTTAAAGAAGGAAGGTCCAAATAGATATGTTTTCTGATTACGTTTACTTCAAACAGAAAACTTTATTATATATCTATACACATATAGATTTACATGGGCTGGGCTCAAATATTGTTCTAGGCCCATCAGTTAATTGTCTCCCGCTCTCAAATCGTTTTAATCCTTGGGAGAATCACCGGAAAATTCCCAATAAACTTAACATGAGTATGCAGAAATCGTTCTCGTTGATTCAAACGGTGGCTTTCTCCGGCGTATTCTCCGCCGTATCTTGTTGGTGAGACATCTTTTTTGTATCTCTTGATCTTCGTCTTGTTTGTTTGTTTCTCCTCTTTCAGTGTTTTCGAATTAGGGTTTAAACTGTCTTTCTCGCTTTCCAGGTATGGGTTTATGTTCGGCCGAGAATCCGCGAGAAAAGAGCTCGGCGGTTTGATAGAAGAGCTCCGTCGTGGAGGTTCGGAACCTGATTCTCCTCCCCATTAGTGATCAAAGTCTGGAGGTTCTTCGTTATCTGTCTCCTATTACTTTGGATTTTCGATTCGAGTTCCTGTTGAGATTACATTTATGTCACTTTGATTTCCAAAATGTTCATGAGAAATTCTTGCATTGTAGTCTGAGAAATTATTGTATAAACGATGTATGTGTTCACAAATCCTTTGAGTTATTGGTACGAAGATTTACCAGACAATTCAGTTATTGTATAGAAGAGAGATGCATATGAATTGATGATAAGAGAAGCTCACATTGCTTGAGATAAGATTGTGAAGAGAAAAACTGCATATTATTTTGAGAGACAAGAGTTTGAAGAATGTACAAGAAAAATTCCTTAGGATACAGAGTTCTAACTGTCCTCTAAGTGTACGTTATCCTGATTTTGCTTCTCTTTTTTGTTGTCCCAGAATTGTGAAAATCTATATAGCTTTAACACTATTCTGGTTTGATCATTTTGACTCTCTTTCTCTCCTTTCTCTCTATTTATTTATCAGACAGCAAAGAAAACAAACCACAACTATATGTACCTGAGGGAGAAATTACACTAGAGAAGCTTCTTCAACCTTGTCAGCAATCCTTCCTCTGACAAATCCAACATAAAGGTCACTTCCAGTTGTGTCTTCTTCTGAAAGTCTCCTGCCATGACCACCTTCCTTCATGTTTTTAACAAACTCCACTAACTGCTGCCAATTTTGACCCTCAAATAACCTCTTGTTCATTCTTAGGTAAGTAAATGCACTTAACCCACTTCCAGAATCTGACCTATTCGTTGCAACAACTTGTCCAAACGCGCTTGAGTCGTATCTTTCAAGAGCGTTCTCCCCTGCTAGCTCGGTTCCAACCTGCTTTGTTGCGTTCTGTACTTGCTTAACCAGACCCTCGGGTGAGCAATTTGCATGCTCGGGTTGCTCACCATCTTTCATCTCCATGCAGGTGAAGTTGAGAACAACACCATGTTTGTTGAACATCTTAGCTATTGGCACATACCCATCATGGTTTCTGGTGTTATAATATCCAGCTGTTAGCTCAGCTGCGTGTGATCTGGTGTTGTAGTGCCAGTGAATTCCTGCTACCTTTCCCGATAGCTTTGCTCCAGTTCCTTGAAAGATTCCTTTCGCTGAAGATAAGAGTTGATCACCATGTTCTAGTAGCTTCCCAGAGTACCATTCCATGAAAAACTTTCCATACTCACTGTTCCATGTTCCATCTCTCTTGAAAAATTGTGTATCTTCTGGGAGGTTCTTGTACTCGCCAGCATCATGAGGTCCACTTGTTCCCCAGTTAGTTTTCCCGATTGATTCAGCATATGCTTGAAGTGACGATTTCATATACTGCAATCAAAGATGTATCATTTCATATAATTAAGCATAAGTTTACATCATCATCGTCTCTAGTACTTGTCTAATATCTTGTCTGATGCTTTGCTAACTTAAAATACCTTGTCGTAGCATTGGAACTCTCCAATTCCGGGAAATCTCCATGTTCCATTGCTCTCAGGGTACGATGGGTATCTCAGCTCTCCACAAGGTCCCATTCCCACTTGAATTTCCTGTAAAATGATGATACAATTTGCTTAGCTCACACTGTATTTATTGTTCATGGTCTTATACGAAGTTACTTCGTTTCCTTCGTACGTAGTCAAGATTGTGCTTACCGCAATAACTCCTCCGACGTAACCATCGAATCTTTCACGGAAGCTCCTCATGAAATCTGAGTAGACCTGGATAGGTGTTCTTCCTCTTAGGACAGGCACAGAATCACATCCCAGAGAGATATACTCAGGATTCCTTCTCCCAGATTTGTCTGTGTAGACAAGATCAGGATTCTTGCTGATTTCTTCAAGCACCCATGGAGGCAAGGGAATACTAGATTTTAAGAAAGAACCATATAGAGTATTAGCTTAGCTAGAAAGAATTGAGAGATAGAGATCTTTCTTACTCGAAAAAGAAGCTCAAGTTAGTAGTTGGTTCATTACCTGCAAGAGTCTCCAACGTTTCCTCCACATTGATGGAAAGACATAACCACCTGAAGTTTGAGACCGTGCTTTTGAACCATCTGTACAAGCTCTGCATAGCCATCCCAATTATACTTCATAGGTCCATCTTTCTCCACCAACCCCCACCAAGCATCTACCATCACACCTTCAACACCAGCTCCTTTCAGAGCCATCAAACTAGCGTTCATAGCTCTTGGTTTGTTCAAATGCCCTGACATTGTTACAGTGTCCAGCGGTAACATGACAAACACCGGAACGCCCGAGTCGCTCTTTGGGTGTGGGTATGAAAGAACGTGGAGCTTCTCCCATCTCTCAGTGGTTTCACTTTCTGGTGAGAAGGTCTTCTCATGAGTGAACTTCATTTCCTTAACCGAGTTCTTTGCTTGGAACTGATACGTTGGTGGCTTCATTTTCGCAAAGGTCATGGTAGAGGAGCCTTCTTGGTTTCTAGAATTCTTGGCATCTTTACGTTTGATCATAGAACTTGAAGAATTTAGTGTTAACTCCATAGCTTATTCTCTCTTTCTTTCTTCTGTTGAGAAATGAAGATGGAGAGAAGAGTCGTTGGTGTTTGAGAGAAGATGCTGTTTATGTGTTTGCATTTATAAAGAATATTGATTGGCTGTGATTTAGGGACAAAATTTCAATAAAGTGAAGAGAAAATATCACAAAGGTTGCTTAATTGAAAATTTTCACTTATCACACGCTTCTTACACCTATGAGGGTGAAAAAGTGTAAATGTCACATCACTAGTTACAACACAGATATTTTTATAAGTACAGTGTTTATTACAATGTTGTTGTTGTGTTTAGTTTCTCTTGTTGTTGGTAAATTATTCATTTACTCTTCTTGTGATTTTTAGTTACAGAGAATCTTCAACAATAATCTTGCATTTTCTCTTCATAATGTCGATAAGCTGATAATATTGTCTACTCACCTTTGGCTTTGAGCATATGGTTCGTGTGGCTGAAAAATCTTAAGGTCTCTTGATTTTAGTTTGAATGAGAAGATAAGTGCAAAGATTCTTTTTAGTATGATTTATTTTTTGTGGTAGCAACAAACTCTGATTTCTTCTTCTTCTTCTTGGACTTTCCTGTTTTCCAACTAAGCAGCAGACAGATCCATCCATTGACCCATAAATTTCTAACAAAAGCTAATGTTTTCCTCTTGCTCACAGTGGCACGTCCTTTGTAAATTTTTTACATGTTTCTCTTGCTTGGTTATATTAATCTGCAAAACTGCCTTAATACTTAGAGCTATTAGAATAACTTTTTTTCATTGAAATATTATATTTGGTCTGCATGAATGCTGTCTTCTGTTTAATCTCCCACAGATGTTATACTGACGTAACAGAACTTAGATGGATTCAACCCTTATAATGAGTTGTGTTCGATGTGCATCACCGAAACTGATACTATGTGACGTAGGAAGGGTTTCCTAATTCTCCCCTTTTTATGATATTCTATTTTTCTAAGTTTTCCTTTTTAACTTTCATGCTAAGTTTTCTATTTTATAATTGAGATCTTTCTCTATATAAGGAGAGGTTCTAGGGTTTTGTAAGACAATCTCATTTTTCTAATCAAGAGCAGTCATTAAACTTTTATCTTTCTGGTGGATTCCAGAGCCCTATTACCCAAGTTCTTGTTCGAGAACTTGATTTGATCTAAGGGTTAGTGTTTGCTAACCTGTGTGATTTTCGACTGTGTCAAGTGGTATCAGAGCAAGGTCTTCTCCTTCTCTTTTCGAAACTTGATCAGCCATGGGTGATCAACCAGCAATCAGAGCCGACTTCGAGAGTTTCACAGAAAGTTTAAGGGAGGCAACCATGAACCTTACTGCTGTAACTGCTCAATTGGCGAATCTGGTAACTGCGTTAACAAATCAGGTTGGATTTTTCCAACCAGGTTAATAACGTCGGTCAAAGAGGTGGAGAAAGAGAACCACTTCTGGTTCAACAAGGTAGAAAAAACCGTGGTGTCTATGAACCAGTTCGAGTTCAACAAGGAAGAAACAATCGTGATGTTGGTGTTGATAACTCCAGTTCAGATGAAGGATCAACGAGCCGAAGGTAATCAACAATACAATCATGACTATCGAGTGAAGGCTGATATTCCATTGTTCTATGGGACTATGGGAGTGGAGGAGTTTCTTGATTGGCAAATTGATGTTGATCGATTTTTTGATGTCATGAGTGTTCCTGAGAGCAAACAAGTTAAGATGGTCGCGATCAGACTGAAGAAGATTGTTGCAGTATGGTGGGATAAACTCGTGGTCCAAAGGCAAATACAAAGGAAATGACCAGTTAAGACATAGCGCCTTAATGCTGGAGCACTTTTTACCGGAAGACTACAAACAGATTCTTTACAAGATGTATCTTGAATGTGTTCAAGGGAACCGAACTGTGACTGAATACACCGCTGAGTTTTTGCGCTTCTCTGAACGCAATGAGTTAAGCGAAACAGAGAATCAGAAGGTGGCTAGGTACATCAGCGGTTTAAAGCTCTCTCCAGGGAAAGATGGGTTTGCAAACTGTATGGACCGTGCAGGAAGCTTCCAGTCTAGCGCTGAAAGCTGAGTTAATGGAGAAGTCATCACGAGGGTTCTCGACATTTAGGAGGAACACAACTCAGACCAGTTTTAAACCAACGAGTGTGTCCAACACAGACACTAATCCGGGGAACGAAGGAGCTAGCAGCTCTAATACTGCACAACCGAACAAGACACCAGCTCCGAGACAGAACAACTCTTATGCTAAACCTTCCATTGACAAATGTTTCTGTTGCCAGGGACATGGCCATAAATCTAATGTATGTCCAAGTCGGAGAACAATTGCTTTAATAGAAGAAGAAAGTGACAAGGATGAAAAGGATTTTGGTGGGAATGAAGAATATGAAGGAGCTGAGTTCCCTGAGGAAGAATCCGGAGAGATGATAAACCTTGTGCTGCAACGAGTCTTGTTGTCTTCAAGAGAAGAGGGCCAACGTAAGAATTTGTTTAGAACACATTGTTCTATTCAAAGCAAGGTGTGTAATGTGATAGTGGATAATGGAAGCTCGGAGAATTTAGTTTCTCAAAAGCTAGTGGAGCATCTGAAGTTACCCACGATTCGTCACGAGAAACCGTATGGCCTTGGTTGGGTAAAGAGAGGATCACAAGTTAGAGTTAACATGACTTGCAAGGTTCTCATACCTATAGGCAAACACTATAAAGAAGAGATCACTTGTGACGTTCTTGACATGGACGTTTGTCACATCCTTCTCAGACGACCTTGGCAATATGATAACGGCATCACATATTGAGGTCGGGACAATGTGATAATGTTTACATGGGACAATCATAAAATTGCTATGACACCTATTAAGGATTTTTGTAACAGAGCAAAGGAGAAGAAGTCGAGCTTCTTGGTCATGACACATAACGACAAAGAACTCGATGGAGATGTTCAAGAAGCACGGTGTTTCTATCTCTTAGTAGTTAAAAGGTTGTTGAGCACCATAACGGAGGAGCTGTCAACCCCAAGTGAAGTGTTAGAAATTTTGGACGGTTTCAAAGAGCTGATTGCAGAAGAACTACCTATTGATCTACCTCCCATGAGAGACATTCAACACCACATTGACTTGATTCTAGGATCTAGCCTACCGAACCGTCCCCATTACCGCATGAGCCCAAAGAGAATGAGATAAATAAGATGCACGCTCGTTGGGTATGTTTCCTGTAAAAATTTCTTTTCATTATTCAGCATAAGTCTAGAATACTTAACAAGGTGGCAGACACCTTGAGTAGAAGAGCCTCTTTACTTATTATACTAGCACAAGAGGTTGTGGGTTTTGAGTTGCTAAAGGAGTTGTATGAACATGATGCTGAGTTCAAGGAGTTGTGGGACAACTGTAATGGGAGACATCCCTCGACAGATTTCCACATACGAGATGGTTATCTTTTTAAAGGAGATAGGCTGTGTATCCTTTGCTCGTCCTTACGAGAGAAACTGATTCGAGACTTGCATGGTGGCGGCCTTAGTGGTCATTTGGGAAGAGAGAAGACCATTGCTAGCTTGGAGGCGAGGTTCTATTGGCCACATATAAGAAGAGATGCGGATGCTATAGTTAAAAGGTGTTATGTCTGTCCGGTTTCTAAAGGACAATCTCAGAACACTGGTTTTTATATGCCATTACCAATCCCAGAGGATATTTGGCAAGACTTTTCCATGGATTTCGTGCTAGGCTTACCTCGTACACAGAGAGTTGTCGATTCGGTGTTTGTGGTCGTTAACAAGCTTTCCAAAATGTCACATTTCATCGCCTACAAGAAGATTGCAGATGCTTCTAACATCGCCAAGTTGTTCTTTCGGGAAGTAGTACGTCTTCATGGAGTTCCTAAAACAATAATTTCAGACAGAGATATCAAGTTTCTGAGTCATTACTGGATTACACTTTGGAGAATGTTTGGAACTAACTTGAAACGAAGTTCTACGGCTCACCCACATACTGACGTGCAAACTGAGGTAACGAACAAAACTAGGGGGAATATGATTCACAGTGTATGTGGAGATAAACCAAAACAATGGGATCTAGCCTTACCTCAAGTGGAGTTTGCCTACAACAATGTCGTACATTCAGCTACAAGGAAATCGCATTTTTCTTTGGTCTACACTTCTATACCGAAGCATGTGGTCGATTTGGTTAAGTTGCCTAGAGCTCCTGGAGTTAGTATCTCAGCTGAGGCTATGGCAGAGGATATTTTAGAAACTAAAGAAGCTGTCTGAGCGAAGTTAGAAGCAACAGGTCAAAAGAATAAAGAAGCAGCAGATAAGCGTAGGAGACTCAAGGTTTTTAAAGAAGGAGATGATGTGATGGTTTTCCTCCGTAAAGAGAGGGTCCCAGTTGGTTCATAAACAAGCTGCAACCACGCAAGTATGAACCATTCAAGGTGTTAAGGAAGATCAATGATAATGCTTATGTTGTGGCTCTCCCAGAATCTATGAACATTTCTAATACTTTCAATGTATCAAACATTCATGAGTATCACGAAGATGAGGTTCTATATCCGGATGAGAACTTGGGGACAAGTTCTTCGGAGGTAGAGGAGACTGACATAGGAAAGGTTTCCTAATTCTTTCCTTTTTATGATATTGTATTTTTCTCAGTTTTCCTTTTTAACTTTCACGCTAAGTTTCCTATTTTGTAATTGAGATCCTTCTCTATATAAGGAGAGGTTCTAGGGTTTTGTAAGACAATCTGATTTTTCTAATCAAGAGGAGTCATTAAGCTTTTATCTTTCTGGTGGATTCCAGAGCCCTATTACCCAAGTTCTTGTTTGAGAACTTGATTTGATCTAAGGGTTAGTGACGCAGTCGGACAATCACACAGGTAAGCCAACACTAACCCTAAGCTTTGAATTCAATTGTTAGTAGAGAATTCAAGGAATTGTTCTGGAAATCCACCAGAAGTTAGAGAGTAGTCTCTTTGATATTAAAATTAGAAAATCAAGTAGTTCTTTACAAACGAATAACCCTCTCTTTATATAGAGGTGAATCTAGGTAAATCTTTAGCTAAAAAGTAGGGAAGATAAGGCTAATTACAAATCCTAAAACAAAAAGGATAACTTAAAAGATTTAGTAGAAATAGACAAAACATAAAATAAATCTAAGAATTCTGTCCTGCATTGTTTGCTAACCTGTGTGATTTCTGACTGCGTCACTATGTTACTTAAGCACATTGGTCAAAAGTTGAACAATAGTATATGTAATGCTTAATACTTAAGCTTTGATCTTATTTTAGCCATGTGAGTTTTAAGTGATTTGTTATTGGAGATGACTTTTGATGCATAAGAATGCTGGTCGACTGCAATATGCTATAGAGTAATTCTCTCCCCCTCTCTTTTTCTTTGATGACTCATTGAAAGTGACAGTTTGGTCTTTATTCAGGTGAAGAAGATTGCAGTCTTGGGTATTTCCTCATTAAGTAGCTTTCTCTCGTTTCTAATACTCTCCACCATTAATTTTTGACTGGTAGAAATTGATCCTTATCGTCTTTGGCATCTTCTCATTTTGGCTTGTGCTTTTATTCAGCAGACTAAGTAATGTAGAAGGAAGGGGGACGACATTGGAAATTGACAAACAGGTACGCTCTATGATTCTTAGTTGGTATTTTTCGCAATTAGAAACAACTTTGAACTGTCAGAAGAAACTGAGTCTTATAAATTCTTGGACATTTATACATTCTCTATCGTTAATCCTTAGGTTGATTCAATCTTGCTTAGTATCTAAAGACATGTGCTCTCGGTTTTTGGTTTCGTTTGATTAGCAATGGTATATGCATTTGTGACATTAATGGTCGAGAAACTGGAAATAAGACATAGCCTTTATTGTGACTCCATATCTTAATACTCTATCGTACGCATTGTAGAAAAATAATGGTGGTGACGAGTGAAAGATTGGGTAGATTTTGATTTTGGCTTTTGTGGTAAATAAAAATCTCATTGTGAGGTGAACAAGTTTGTGCTTTTTCTAGATTTTTTTTTTGTCCATGGAAAGGTTTGAGCTTTATTATGGTCCGATAGTGAAAAAGTACAAAGCGTGTGGAGCTCTTTTCACACATACATTAGCAAAAATCCAAAAACTTGCGATGTTAATTGTTTCCCTTTTTTATGCTTTGATTTCATCTTTCCACGTAACCTACTTGCTTACCCTCCACAGCTTTCTTTCTTTTGAACTATAGTTTCTGATTTTGAAGTTTGAACTCTCCTGTTTGATCTAGTTTGGTCGACTTCTAATTTGGGCTTTTGTGTCTTCGCATTTCAATTGGTTTTTAGCATGGTTAAAATCTAGGATGATTTCACACCCATTATAAACTCATGTAATTTTCATTTGTGTCCTGGATTTTACCATAATTAAGGGTAAATGATCGTAATATTAGCTTAAGCAATTTGATACACTTGAAATAATGGTAAAATGCAAAGGTGAGTATTGATGGATGAGATGTGTAGAATTTGTGAGTCAAAGTGAATATTTCTAGAATTAAGAACTTATCTTCATAGTCTGTTGCATCATGTGAAACCTATATATTTCTCTACTAAAATTTTTGGTGTTGCTGTATTCAAGTTCCAAAATAGAATGATTTGTTGGTTAGGCCAACGGTCTAGGCTTAAATTGAACATGTGAAACGAAAAAAGTAAGATTCTTGAGCAACATAAAGTCTTTTTTTTTTTTTTTTTTTTTTTTTTTTTTTTTTTTTTTTTTTTCTCTCTCTTTTCCTCCTCCTCCGTTGTTGTTGTTGAGAGAGAGAGTCTCTCTCTTTTCCTCCTCCTCCGTTGTTGTTGTTGAGAGAGAGACTCTCTCTCTCAACAACAACAACGGAGGAGGAGGAAAAGAGAGAG
>JAKUCM010001447.1:0-28104 GCA_023374145.1 Lepidium sativum | reverse complement strand
AAATGAAGTCTACTGAGGTTAGTTTTGCCATTGACAAACTTGGACTTTTGTGTTTGAAATCTACATGAGAAGTCTACGGTGTAGACTTCAAATGAAGCTACTCTGTAAAAGTAGACTGTATATTGAAGTATACTTTTTTAAAGTCGATTTCATATGAAATCTATTTTTTAAATCGATTATGTCATATATCCAACGACATAGCTACTTAATTGTAGACCAATTGAAATATATTTCAAAAAGTAGACTTCATTTGAGGTCTACACAATGTAGACTTCTCATGTAGATTTCATACAAAAAGTCAAAATTAGTTAATTGCAAAACTAACCTTAGTAGACTTCATTTTAAATAGACTTTTTATAATTCTCGGTAGACTTCTCATGTAGAATTCAAGATTAAGTCTATTTCAATAGTCAACATTTTGGTTATTTGCAAAACTAACCATTTTTTACGTAGACTTAAAATGAAGTCTACATCAGATTATTTTTTTCTACAAAGAGAAATCTCTAGACTTTATTTTAAGTATAAAACATATTGGTCAAATGAAAAACTAACACATTTATTTACTTGTAGACATCATTTTAAGTCTACATGAAAAGTAGACTTAAAATGAAGTATAATTTCTCCAAAAAATCAAAAAGAAATATGAATGATTTGGATTGAGCTTTGCGTTTACTTTCAATTATTGTCTAGAAATTTGATTCAAGTTAATACCAAAGAAATTCAATCACTTTTCATTTAAAAAAACTCCAAACAAGGAGATCTAAGAAGTTTAAAAAATTTCAAATGTAAATGAGAGAGTTTTTTGTATGAAATTGATGAGATGATATGATTATAGGAAATTTTGTGGGTTAATTGGGAGTTATTGGATTTGAAATTAGTTGCAAAGTAAGCATTTAGAGCACAATTTTGGTTGTCTATAGTGGTTGAAAATATTGAAGATGATGACATTTTTATAAATAAGTGATGCTATCAAAATATTTATGTTTTTTTTAAATGTTATTGGTTATTTAAAATAATAATAAAATAATATGATTGTAAATATATAGTAATTCAAGGATAAAATATAAAAAAATTTATTAAAAAATAATGTCAAATTTGTATTTGACGGTCTTTTTGAAACAAGCCCAATATAAGCCATCTCTCTCATTTACATTTTTTCCTAATCTCATCACTACTCACTTAATCACAACGAAAAGAAGAACAAACATATCATTTAGAGAGAGATACAAACCAGTGGCAAACTCGTAAATAAAAGGATGTCAAAAGATTGTGGTAACCACGGCAACGGTAAAAAAAGCAGCTCTCCGGCGACTCATCGGCGCCATAATCGCCTTCATCATAATAGTCTTATTCGTCATCTTACTAGTTTGGGCCATACTAAGGCCCACTAAGCCAAGATTCGTCCTCCAAGACGCAACCGTCTACGCCTTCAACCTCTCTCAACCAAACCTCGTCACTTCAAACTTCCAAGTCACACTCGGATCTCATAACCCTAATTCCAAAATCGGAATCTACTACGATCGTCTTCACGTCTACGCAACTTATCAGAATCATCAAATAACTCTTCGTACACCAATCCCTTCGACATAATCAAGGCCACAAAGATGACAACATTGGGTCTCCTTTCGTTTATGGAAACAGCTGTTCCAATAGCTCCTTACAACTCTGTGGCTTTAGGAGATGAACAAAGCCATGGATTCGTTGGTTGATGATACGCGCTGATGGGCGCGTGAGGTGGAAATTTGGGACTTTGATCACCGGAAAATATCATATTCATATTCGGTGTCCGGCTTATATCAATCTTGGAAATAAAGCGGCCGGTGTTATTCTCCGTGATAACGCCGTTAAGTATTCGTTGATTACTAAGTGCACTGTGAACGTTTAGACTGTTTAACGGTGTCATGTTTACGTTTTTTATTATTTATATAAGCAATCATTTTCTTTTACTTACCAAACATCTGCAACGAGCAGGATGCTATTTTCTGTTTCTATTGTTGATTATAGAGAGTATAACAATCACGACGGCGTCTGGTTGGATCTAATTGTCAATGCACTTTTAATTGAAATAAATGGAGGATCGGTTCTTGCTCTTTTCAACTTCGAATTTTATGTATTTTTCTTGAGATTTGAACTTAATACCTGGTGTCAATCTAAATCAAGAGTAAACCAATTGAGTCATATGTTTTCTCTGTAGTTTTTGTATTTATAATTTCTAAACTAAATCTTGAATTTAAGGTTATGAAAATCTTATAAAGATCATTGTGAAAAGTAATGTGAAGATGGGAATATACGTTTGTTGGTGGAGAGAAATGATTCGAAGGAAAAACAAATATTGAATTAATACGGTTTTTCATAAAAGTAATAAATTTCCCACTGAAGTTTTTAGATGGGAAATTGGTAGGAGACCAGAAAGTCGAAATAATGGAAATGGTTTGGTCCGTAAATAATGATATAGGCTTAAAGAAATTAGGCCTTTAGGCCTGTAAACTGCAGTGTACAAAAAGTAATCGGAGACTGAGAGTCGATCCATCTGTTTTGATGGTAAAGCGCTTGTAATGTTTTTCCCAAGATCTAGCATTCATGATTTCTTTTTTTTCTTTTGCTTGCAGATGAAGAAACCCTAAGAATAAAAGAAGATTGAAGTCGAGACAAAAAGATACCAAGTTCCCAAGACATAAACTTGTCAAGGTATGTCTTGGAGAGCTAAAACTCCAGCTCTTAAGGGATTATCCTTCACGAGAATTAGATACAAGATACAAGAACAACCGACAACAATAGTCTTAGAGAAAAAAAAACGAGAAGAAGAAGAAAACTTGAAGAAGATAAGCAAGCCTTTCTCTCTAAACTCTCTCTAAGATTCCTCTATTGTTTCTTGATCCCTCACACCTCTCTTACTGCTTTGACCATGATCTCATATTCTCCTTTTGTAGGTCTTCAAGAGCAGGGCTCTGCTGTTTTTTCCCTTGACTTGCCACAAATATGCATCATGCCAAAATAGAGTTCACAGAATGGACCTGAGCCTGTCCAGAAATAGACCAGAACCGATATGGGCTTCGCTGCAACGAACTTGCCCAACTTCTTCTACTCTCAGACCAGAACGTGATACGGCGTCGTATCACATTCTCCACCTCGATGCGTATCACTCGTGCTAAAGAGAATCTGAACCGATTCACTTTCCTTTTCCTCCCCGAGACGATCCATGTCGGAACAATAGTCCTAGAGAAAAAAACTCAGAAGAAGAAGAAAACTTGAAGAAGATAAGAAAGCCTTTCTCTCTAAACTCTCTCTAAGATTCCTCTATTGTTTCTTGATCCCTCACACCTCTCTTGCTGCTTTGACCATGATCTCATATTCTCCTTTTGTAGGTCTTCAAGAGCAGGGCTCTGCTGTTTTTTCCCTTGACTTGCCACAAATATGCATCATGCCAAATAGAGTTCACAGAATGGACCTGAGCCTGTCCAGAAATAGACCAGAACCGATATGGGCTTCGCTGCAACGAACTTGCCCAACTTCTTCTACTCTCAGACCAGAACGTGATACGCGTCGTATCACATTCTCCACCTCGATGCATATCACTCGTGCTAAAGAGAATCTGAACCGATTCACTTTCCTTTTCCTCCCCGAGACGATCCATGTCGGAACCCTAGTTTAATCAATGAACTAGATTCAGTCTCTAAGAACCCTCAAACAACTTCTCGCTTCTTTGAACTTCTCCACTGAGACCGGCTTCATCAGAATGTCAGCCAAATTAACCTTGGTATCGATCTTTAATATCACGAGATCTCCTTCTTCAATCACATCTTGGAGGAAGAAGTATCGAATATGGATATGCCTTTGTCCTCTCGTGGAACATGCTGTTCTTTGCAAGACAGATCGCGCTTTGCGAATCGCATAAGAGCTCCACCTTCTTCTGAGGAAACCCTAAATTCACAGGTAATCCTCTTAAGCCATAATGCTACCTTTGTAGCTTCTCTTAGGGCCATATACTCTGCCTCTGTGGTTGATAAAGACATTATTGATTGCAGGCATGAACGCCAGCTCACAGTTGTTTCTCCAACCTGAAAAACATAGCTGGTGATAGATCTTCTACGATCCAGGTCAGTAGTGTAATCACTATCACAAAACCCTTTGATTTTGAATTCCTGAGCCCTTTTGAATGTTAAGTGATGAGTAGAACTTCCTCTTAGATATTTCAGAATTCATCTAACCATTTTCAGTGTTCCTCTGTTAGGTGCACTCATGAAGCGACTCACCAGACCAACTCCCATGGGCAATATTCGGTCTAGTTCCGACCATCACGTACATAAGGCTCCCCACAACATTGGAGTAAGGTACATTCCTCATCTATTTCTCTGCGTTTGCTTTATCTTCTTCTTGAGTGCTTTTTTGGCTTAAATTGACACCCTATGGGCGTCTGAATTCGTTCTTAATTCACCATTAAAAAACACCCTTAAGACTTTCTTGATATAAGCTTCCTCAGGTAAATACAGAGTTCCTTGAGCTCTGTTTCTAATAATATCCATGCATATGATCCTTTTAGCTGATCCTAGGTCTTTCATCTCAAACTCACCACTTAACAACTCTTTAACCTTCTGTATTTCTTTCATATCTATGGCTGCAATCAACATATCATCAACGTACAATAACAGATAGATCAAATTACCTTGACCATAGGTTCTCGTGTAGACACAATTATCTAGCTGACTTCTTGAAAACTTTTTAGCCTTTATAAACTGATTAAACCGCAAATTCCATTGTCTAGGTGATTGTTTAAGTCCATACAAAGATTCCTGTAATAAGCAGACTATGTTCCCTTTAAAATACCCCTCAGGTTGTTCCATTAGAATCCTTTCATCCAAAAAACCATGTAGAAAAGCAGTTTTCACGTCTAGTTAATCCAGCTCAAAATCCATATTCACCACTTTAGACAGAATAAGTCTTATAGTAGTGTGCTTTACCACTGGAGAGAAAACTTCATGGTAATCTACTCCTTCTATTTGTGAATACCCTTTCGCCACAACCCTAGCTTTAAACCTAGGTTATTCTACTCCGGGAATACCAGGTTTTAGCTTAAACACCCATATGCTGCCAATGGTCTCTGTCCTTCTAGTCTTTCAATGAGCTTCCAGGTAGAATTCTTAAGTAAAGAATCCATCTCCTCATCTGTGGCCTTTAACCAATTTTCTTTTTCTCTGCTTCTCATAGCATCTTGAAATGTCATTGGTTCTTCTTCTTCTTTTATTATCTCAACAACATACAATGCATAAGCTGCCACATCACCATCATTGAAGTATGCTCGGAGGTTTAATAGTCAGCCGTCTTTCTTTATCTCTAGCTAGGTGATAGCTTCTCTGTACTGTATGAGGATCTTTCTGACTCTGATTCTCCATTAGATTCGTCATTCTCTTGGATTTCTGTAATAACTCCACCTTCTTCTAGTGTTTCCTTTCCACTGTACTTGACTTCAAGAACCATTTTATCCTTCTATTTTGATTCCTTTTCTTTATCATCAACATCCCTGTTCTTTTCAATGTCTTTGTACAAGACATTTTCGACTAATGAGACATCTTCTGTCGTCACTATTCCATATTCTTTAACCTTTCAAACCTTGAG
Organism: Lepidium sativum; assembly: GCA_023374145.1. Lineage (NCBI taxonomy): Eukaryota > Viridiplantae > Streptophyta > Magnoliopsida > Brassicales > Brassicaceae > Lepidium > Lepidium sativum. Next base: position 22,491 of record JAKUCM010001447.1, on the reverse strand, counting down.
GATAACCCATAAAGATCCCCTTCTTAGCTTTGGGAACTTTCCTTGATCCACATGATAGTACACTAAACACCCAAACCTCTTCATATGTGAATAATCAGGCTTCATGCCAGTCCATACTTATTCTGGTATCTCTAGCCCCAGAGGTACTGAAGGTGATCTATTAATCATATAAACCACAGTTGAAGCAGCCTCAGCCCAGAAGGATTCTCCTAGACCTGTTTCACTTAGTAAACTCCTCACATTTTTCCAGAATTGTTCTATTCAACCTTTCAGCCACATCGTTCTGTTGAGGGGTGTAAGGACATGTTTTATGTCTCCTAATTCTATGTGCTTTACAATGAGTTCTAAGAGTTTTCAAGTTCCTTCCACTTTGATTCTCGACCAGAATTTTCCACTCAACAATCTTGTCAAATGCTTCATCTTTTGTCTTTAGGAAATAAATCCAAACCTTTCTGGAAAAATCATCTACTAATGATATGTAGTAGTGACAACGTGAGAGAATAGAAGTTACATTAGGAGATCCCCAAATATCAGAATAAACATCTTCCAATTTTTCCTTAGAAATATGCTTTCCTCTCTGAAATGATGTCTTGTGACATTTTCCCAGAATGCAATACTCGCATTGCTTAAGCTTCAGTGACTCTTCTATTTTCAACAACTATTTCCTAACCAATACTTGTAATCCTTTTGCACTCATATGCCCAAGTATGCTATGCTATAACAGTAGATTATCCATTTGATTTACTGCTGCATTTGCATTTCCTTCAGAATTCACTAGACCCTTTACTGGTTTTCCATCAAGAATGTACAGAGTATCTTGATAATCTCCTGCTAGAACTTCCTTTTCCCCATAGAAAACTTGAAGTCTAAAGTTCTAGATTGAAACCAGCAACCTTGAGACTCTAGTTGACCAAGGGAAATTAAGTTTCTTTTAGTTGTAGTAGAGTATCTGACTTTGGTCAATACAATTGTTGAATTGTTGCAATTGACCGCCTCAAGTTTTCCTATAGTTGTGATCACACAGTGTGTATCATTTCCCATTAGAATCTTTTCCCCATCAATCTCTTCAACTTCGAACATTAAGTCCTTTCTGTAAGTTAAATGATATGAGCATCCCGAGTCGAAAATCAAGTTATCACTTAGGTTTACCTATGAAGCAGTCAGCATCAAGGGTTCTTCTTCTAAGACGAGTTACATTTGCTTGTGACGTGCTTCCTCGACATTCCTTTTTGAAATGTCCCTCAGACCCACAAATCTAGTAAGTTTTCTTAGCTTTTATCTTTTCTGGTAATAACCTGCAAGCCCTAGAAAGCTGCGTACCTTAGTAGCACTTTTAGGTTTAGGCTAATCTAAAATCGTGCAAATCTTCTCTGGAACTACTACAACTCCTTCTTCTGTCACAATGTGGCCTAAAAATCCAATTCTCTTCTACCAAAAGCTGCACTTCTTCAACTTAGCATATAATTGATGCTCCCGCAATGTCTGCCAATAAGAATTCGGGAATCCCAACCCGTCGCTATATGGGGGCACAAAAAGCTATGTGTAGCGCCATAGTCAAACAAAGTGTGGGCTTCCATCCCTTCAACAAGAATGGTTCCTACATAGGTTCTGGAACTAAGCAACACTAACATACAAGAACCACGGTTTTTTATTTATTTATTTTTTTATTTTTTGACATAAAGAATTCACATAATTTACAAAAGATCAAAAACTTACCCACTATCGGTTCTCTACCTTCTCGATCTGCTTCATCCTGCCCTGGATCAGCCGGCTCGGCAATTGCGTACAAATGTGGACCAATTGCTTGTCTCTTGGGAGGCGGCGACAAATTCCTCCGATTTTGAAATCCCTGTTGTCTCACTGCAATCGGTGTTGTGCAATCACGAGCATAATGACCCGCACGACCACACCTCAAATAGTTATTGTCTTTGCGTGGACAATTCGGCCTAATATGGCCAGTCATCCCACACTGAAAACATCTGATTCCACCATTTCCTCCATTGTTCAAGCATACTCCACCATGAATTTTTCCACATGTAGCACACAACGGCCGGATCTGATTTGGTCTTGTGCTTGGAATATCACGAGGACGCTTATGAGGCTCAACTCCCCTCGCTGCTCTATGCTGAGCGCGCACAAGATCCCTAGCATCCTCCTCCAATCCCTTCTCTTTCGAAGCAGCCTGCTCCACGATCTCAACAAAAGTGGCACCTTCTCGAACATCACAAAGGTTACAGATTCCAGCACGTAATCCTCTCACGAACCTGCGGATCACATCCTGCACACCTCTGTCTTTGACACTAAACCTCTGAGATGGCTGAACTCTTGCTCATACTCCCTAACCGTCTTCATACCATTTTGAAAACAATTTTTTTATAAATAATTTTGATAACGGAACCACAATATATATTTTTTTTATTAAAAAATAAATCTACAAAAGAAAAAAAATCATTCATTTTAACACACAATTTGAAAACTTTTTTTTTCTTACCTAGCTTTCCGGGAGAAAACCGGCTTAGCTTTAACCTCTGCTCTGATACCAATTTGTAACACTCGTCTCCTGACTCTTTGAGACGCGTGTCACTTCGTGGAAACATTCAATCTTTATTTAATAACTAAGATGGTCCCAAAATCTAACATAACATCTCTCGAATAAAAAATTTTAAAATAAAGAAAATAACGAAGAAAATGTCTTACGAAATAAATAACTGAAATGAATAAATTCAATGAAAAAGGGAGACTCGGCATCTTCTCACGATCCTATATCCGATCTAGAAAAGGGAAAAATAGGGGGTGAGTATAAATACTCAGTGAGGAGATCACTTTTATCCACAGAGGCTCAAAGTTCTAACTTAATACTAAACATCGTCTATCCTAAGCATAGAAAGCAATCATGTGCAACTTGTGTATTTCAACAAGTCGTACCAATCAGTTTAGTCTGCTAGTAGGAGCCAACGTTGCACACATCAGTTAAACCATACTCCACGATGGCTTCAGAGCCCCTCGGTTGAGAGACCATGGTCCGTAACTCGATCCTCCCTAGCTCTTCAGCAGTTTTTGGGCTGAAACCGTCCTGTCGGCTCACTCCAAACCATTGTCTCTTTTCCATGGGGATTTTCGGCCCGTAGCCCAAATCCTCCGCGTCACACTTTTTAAGAGACATCCAGACCATTGTCTCTTTTCCATGGGGATTGTCGGCCCGTAGCCTAAATCCTCCGCGTCACCACTTTTTAGGAGACACGTCACTTACTCATTTACTCATTCTTTATCTACTTACTTTTCATCAAAAACCTCAAATATATCACCTCTTACGAGATACCTCAACAAATACATATTTTAACTATTTATATATTATATAATTATTCAAACAACTATCCTATTTCCAAACATTCACTAAATCCCTAAAATATTATCTAAGAGTTATATAATATTTAATATATGATTAAAAATATTCTAATTAGATATTTTTAATTTCTAGAATAAACGAGTTTAATATTAAATTAAAACTAAAAGTCTCGTAGATCATATCTGCACCTAGATTAGCCGGTGACAGATTCAAAAACGCAGCCAAAAACAAATTCAACAACTTTCAGAGCAGAAACATTTACACACAAGAAACTAGGCAGAACTAGGAATCCTCAATCAGCAAAACAGATGATTCTTGCTAACCAAGCAACGACATTACAGATCTGATCTTACCTAGATTCGAAGGTCCGGCTGTTCGGTTGCGTTCTTTAATGTTCCCTTTATCTAAATCCAACGACACCCTGACTTTCCTTGCACAGATCTAGTCAGAAAACGACACCAAATATGCCAAGTCGAACACATCAATTAGAACAAAACTCAGAATTCTCTAAGTCTGGAAATAGAGACTGAGTTGATGTCTTACCTTAAAATTGATGTAACTCTCTCAATACTACTTCTATCAACAATCCGTTTGAAGCTACATAAACTTGAGAGAAAGATCTTTCCAGAACTACCAAAATAATCAATAGGCGATAAATATCAGATTAGTTATGGACCCCAAAAAATAGTGGTTCGGACTAGCTTTCTTACCACTTGGAGACTGCTTTAGGTTGGTCAATCAACTTTGGCAATGAATATACTTGCTATGAGGCTCGAGTTTGAAGATTTCATAAGAGGAAGAAGTTGAGGCGGCGCCGAGTTGGTGGGTTTAAATAGGGGAACACACTAGGTTTTGGTGCTAGGTTGAGAAGATGCATATTTTCCTTTTTTTTCTCAACAACTTGATCTCCCTTGACAATTCTTTTATTGTGCATTATGGGCCATGAAATTAATGCATTAACCCAAGGTTAGGTCTCACAATTCTCCCCCACTTTTAGGAATTTGTCCCCGAATTTGGTATGTTCATTTTTATGCTCTCTTCCTTGAAAAGCTCTGGATAATCTTCCCTCATCTCCTTTTTAGCTCCCATGATAATTCTTGAATACCATCTCTCTCCCAGTGAACCTGAACCGTCTTACTTTTCTTGCTGATGGAGCTAACCTCTCTCCAATCTACAATTGATACTGGTTTCCCTTTAACCGACAAATCAGACTCCAAGTCCTCTGGTGGCTGTGAGATAATGAACTCTGGCTCTTTGATCATTTTCCTTAAGCACAGACACGTGAAAAACATTATGAAATGCTGCAAGCTCTGGAGGTAGATCAAGCCGATACGCAACAGCTCCAATTCTTTGAGTGATGGGGTATGGTCCCATGTACCTTGGCTTCAAGTTCCCTCTCTTAGCCCAATGGTTCACACCTTTGAACATTCTCATCTTCAAGTACACTAAGTCGCCTACCTCAAACTCCAAACTATTTCGCCTTTTATCCACATAACTTTTTTTTGACGATCATGAGCTTCTGCTAACCTCTTCTAAAGGATCTCTACCTGTCCCCTTATCTCCTTAATGATTGCAGGCTTCATGTTTTGGCGCTGCCCCACTTCTGTCCAACAAAGTGAAGTGCGACAAGGTCGTCAATAAATAACCTCATATGGAGGCATGCCTATGCTTGCATGATAACTGTTATTATAAGCAAACTCTGCTAATGGTAAGTATCGTTCCCAACGACCTCTCCAATCCAACATGCAAGCTCTAAGCATGTCCTCCAATGTCTGAATCGTCCTCTCAGATTGACCATCTGTCTGCGGGTGATATGCGGTACTCATCTGCACCTTGGTCCCTAAAGCCTTCTGAAATGCACCCTAAAACTTTGATGAAAACTTTGGATCTTTGTGTGAGACAAAGCTCACGGAACACCATGCAGTCTAACAAACTTTCCAACATATCTTTGAGCTAAGTGTTCTGCAGTGTCCTTCTTCTTACATTCCGCTTATTTACAGTCCTTGGAAGACCAGTAACAAAATCCATAGTCACCATATCCCATTTCCATTCAGGTAATGGTAAACTCTGAAGAAGTCCACTCAGAACCTCGTGTTCTACCTTCACCAACTGACAAGTCGTGCATTTTGCCATCCAATCTGCTACATCTTTTTTCATCCCGCTCGAGTGGTAATAGCGCTTCAGATCCTGATACATCTTGGTAGAACCCGGATGAATAGAGAAACTGATGTGCTTGGTTTAATATCTCTCCCTTCAGAACTTTGTCATCAGGAACACAAACTCGACCCTGAAGACATGTGTTCCATTCTTTGTGGTGTCAAAACCCACAACTCCAATTGCAACTGACTTTAGTAAGGATACATCACTCTATTGCGCCTCATGAATCCTCCACAACAAATATGCTTGGTTTATTGCGATGAGGCCTAAAACGTCATCCTCTACAAAGACTTCACAAATTCTAAGGCTAGATAACATTACTCCTAGCTCTTACACTTCATTTTTGCTTGAAGCATCGCTCATTCTCCTGCTTAATGCATCGGCTACCAGATTATCTTTCCCCGGATGATAAGTGATGTCAACATCGTAATCCGCCAACAACTCCACCCATCTCATCTGTCTAAGATTCATGTATGCCTGAGTAAAGATGTACTTCAAACTTTTGTGGTCTATAATCAATTGTACCTTTTCTCCATACAAGTATGCTCGCCAGACCTTAAGAGCAAAGACCACAACTGCAAGCCCCAAATTATAGGTATGATAGTTGACCTCATGTTTCCTCAACTGTCTAGAGGCGTAAGCAATCACCTTACCCTCTTGCATAAGAACACATCCAAGACCAGTTTTTGACGCATCTGTGTAAACCACATATGGTACAACTACCCTCGGTAGTACCAACACAGGCGTCTTAGTCAAACGTTCTTTCAAACTCTTAAAGCTCTGCTCGCACACTTTAGACCACTCAAAACGTGCTTCCTTACACGTTAGTTGTGTCAATGGCTTGGCCAAGCTGGTGAATCCCTCCACAACTTTCCGGTAATAACCAGCAAGCCCTAGAAAGTTGCATACCTCAGTAGCACTCTTAGGTCTAGGGCAATTTGAAATCGTGCAAATCTTCTCAGAATCTACTGCAACTACTTCTTATGTCACAATTTGGCCTAAAAATCCAATTCTCTTATGCCAAAAGCTGCACTTCTTCAACTTAGCATATAATTGATGCTCTCGCAATGTCTACAACACTATCCTTAAGTGTTCAACATGCTCTTCCTTACTTTTAGAGTACATCAGAATGTCATCAATGAACACAATAACAAACTTGTCTAGATATTCCCAAAACACGTTATTCATCATTTTCATAAAACTGGCAGAGGCATTCGTCAAAACAAATGGCATCACTGTGAACTCATAGTGCTTGTAATGTGTTTTGAAGGCCGTCTTTTTGATGTCATCTCCGACGATAGTAATCTGATGATAACCGGATGCCAAATCAATTTTTGAGAACCAAGATGCTCCTTGCAACTGGTCCAACAGCTCATCAATCTGAGGTATGGGATACTTATTCTTGATGGTCACCTTGTTTAGCCCTCGGTAGTCTATGCAAAGCCTGAAGCTGCCATCTTTCTTCTTCACAAACAATACAGGAGCTCCCAATGGTGAACTACTAGGTCTAATGAACCCTTTCTTCAATAGCTCCTCCAACTGCTTCTTTAGTTCTGCTATCTCTGATGGAGATAAACGAGAAGGAGCTCTCGAGATTACAGCAATCCCTGGCTCCAGCTCAATAGTGAACTCATCACCTCTTCCGGGTGGGGGTCCTATCAGTGGTTCAAAAACATCTGCATATTCCACAACAACTAGAGTATCTTTCAGCTCTACTTCTGATTCCCATCCTTTTAACAGAGATTGTTGCCAAATAGACTTGAATCTCTTCCTGCTGCGAACCTTCTACATCCATTATTGCAGCAATTTGAGTCATTTTCCTGACATTGACTCCCTGAAATATCAAGTCTTCTTCTGCATGATTGAGTTTAACATGTGCTCTTGGACAATCCAAGTGAGGTCCATGGCGTTTCAACCAATCCATGCCTATGATTACCTCATAGCGCTTCAGCTCCATCTCAATAAAGTTCCCCAGCAGTGCTACAGTTTCTATAGTCACAGGAATGTCCTGATAGGTCCTTGATGACCCCACTAATTCCAAACATGCGATTTTGATCGTCCTCTTCTTTTCAGAAAAAGCAATTCGGAAATCCCAACCCCTCGCTATATGTGGGCACACACAAAGCTATGTGTAGTGCCAATGTCAAACATAGTGTGGGCTTCCATCCCTCCAACAAGAATGATTCCTACATAGGTTCTGGAACTAAGTAACACTAACATACAAGAACCACCGTTTTTTTTTAAATAAAGAATTAACATAATTTACAATATATCAAAAAACTTACCCACTATCGGTTCTCCACCTTCTCGATCTGCTTCACCCTGTCCTGCATCAGCCGGCTTGGCAATTGCGTACAAGTGTGGACCAATTGCTTGCCTCTTGGGAGGCGGCGGCAAATTCCCCCCCGATTTTAAAATCCCTGTTGTCTTACTAGCATCAGTGTTATGAAATCACGAGCATAATGACCCGCACGACCACACCTCAAGCAGTTATTGTCTTTGTGCGGACAATTCGGCCTAATATGGCCAGTCATCCCACACTGAAAACATATGTTCCCACCATTTCTTCCTTTGTTCCAGCATACTCCACCATGATTTTTCCACATGTAGCACACAATGGCCAGATCTGATTTGGTCATGTGCTTGGAATATCACGAGGATGCTTATGAGGCTTAACTCCCCTCACTGCTCTGGGCTGAGTGCGCACAAGATCCCTAGCATCCTCCTTGAATGCCTTCTCTTTCGAAGCAGCCTGATCCACGATCTCAACCAAAGTGGCACCTTCTCGAACATAACAGGTTACAGACTCCAACACGTAATCCTCTCACGAACATGGAGATCACATCGTGCTCACTTCTGTCTCTGACACTGAACCTTCTGAGACCGCTGAACTCTTGCTCATACTCCCTAACCGTCTTTATACCCTGAAGAAGCTCCAGAGAGTCGTTGTCCATCTGATCAATCACCTCCTGGGGGAAGTACTTCCTTTGGAACTCATCAAGGAAGTCATTCCAGGTGATAGCATACCCAGCTGGCATGCTTCTCTTCACATTTTCCCACCAGATGCGAGCATCTCCACGCAAATAGTGTTCTGCCAGCTCGCATTTGAACTCCGCTGGACATCTGGTAGAGGCAAAGTTCCTCTCCAACAACCTTCTCCAATCATCAGCCTGAATAGGATCAGTTCTCCCACTAAAGTACTCCATGCCATATCCCTTACAAGCCTCATAATCTCCCAATAGGAGAGTCCAATTCCTAGCGGTGGCATTTCACGGGTGGGGCCGGAGCCTGTGGTGGTGGTGGTGGTGGAGGCACGCCACGGTTTACATGCTCCTGCACAAGATTTCAAAGTTCATGGATCTCCTCGCGGGTTGCACTAGCACTCTTGTTAGGTCTACTGATGGGTTTTGACCACTGCTAGCACGTCTCCTTGGTGGCATTTTCTGAGATCAAAACCCCCATAATTAATAAACTAATGCTTCTTCAAAATCATGAGATAAATAAAATAAGCTCAAGTCCCCATTTTTTTCTTTTTTTTCTTCTTTTTTTTAAAACCATTTTGAAAACGAATTCTTTTTTTAAAAAATAATTTTGGAAACTGAACCACAATATATATATATATATATATATTTTATTAAAAAAAATCTACAAAAGAAAAAAAAAATCATTCATTTTAACACAAAATTTGAAAATTTTTTGTTTTCCTACTTAGCTTTTTGGGACAAAACCGACTTAGCTTTAACCTCCGCTCTGACACCAATTTGTAAAACCCGTCTCCTGACTCTTTGAGACACGTGTCACTTCGTGCCAAAACATTCAATCTTTATTTAATAACTAAGATGATCCCAAAATCTTACATAAAATCTCTCGAATAAAAATTATTAAAATAAAGAAAATAACGAAGAAAATGTCTTACGAAATAAATAATTAAAATGAATAACTTCAATGAAAAAGAGAGACTTGGCAACTACTCACGATCCTAGATCCGCTCTGGAAAAAGGGAAAAAAATGAAGGGGTGAGTATAAATACTCAGTGAGGAGATCAGTTTTTCCCACTGAGCCTCAAAGTTCTGACTTAATACTAAACATCGTCTATCCTAAGCATATAAAGCAATAATGTGCAACTTGTGGATTTCAACAAGTTGTACCAATCATGTCGGTCTGCTAGTAGCAGCCAACGTCGCACACTTCGGCTCAACCATACTCCACGATGGCTTCAGAGCCCCTCGGTTGGGAGACTACAGTCCATAACTCGATCCTCCCTAGCTCTTCAGCGGTATTTGGGCTGAAACCATCCCTGGCTCACTCCAGACCATTGTCTCTTTCCTACGGAGATTGTCAGCCCGTAGCCATCGTGTCCTAGATTGGCTGGTGCCAGATTCAAAAATGCAGCCAAAAACAAATATAACACATTTAACAGCAGAAACCTTCACACACAAGCAACCAGACAGAAGTAGGGGTTCTTGCTGACCAAGCAACAACATTACAGATCCGATCTTACCTAGATTTGAAAGTCCGGCGGTTCTGTTGCGTTCTTGAATGTTTCCTTTATCCAAAATCCACCGAAAACCTTACTTTCCTTGCACAAATGTAGTCAGAAAATGACCCCAAATATTCCAAGTCGAACACAGCAATTAGAACAAAACTCAGAATTCTCCAACTCTGGAAATAGAGACTGAGTTGATGTCTTACCTTAAACTTGATGTAACTCTCAATACTACTCCAATCAACGATCAGTTTGAAGCTACATAAAATTTAGAGAAAGATCTTTCCAGAAATACCAAAATCATCAATAGGCGATTAAGATCAGATTAGTTATGGACCCCGAAAATAGTGGTTTGGACTGGATTTCTTACCACATGGAGACTGCTCTAGGTTGATCAATCAACTTCGATAATGAAGATACTTGCTATGAGGCTAGAGTTTGAAGATTCCATAAGAGGAAGAAGCTTAGGCCGCGCTGAGTTGGTGGGTTTAAATAGGGGAACACACTAGATTTTGGTGCTAGGTTGAGAAGATGCATATTTTCCTTTTTTTCTCAACAACTTGATCGCCCTTGACAATTCTTTTATTGAGCCTTATGAACCACGAAATTAATTTATTAACCCAAGGTTGGATCTCACATTGATCCTCAACACTTATCTCAACATCCAGACTGCTTAGATGTGATATTAACTTGGTAAAGTTATCCAAGTTTTTGTCTAAACCTTTTCCTTCTTCCATCTTAAAGCTAAACAACCTTTGCCTTAAATAGAACACTGTTAGGCAGAGATTTGTCTTGGTATTGAGATTCCAGATAAAGAAACCCGAAGAATAAAAGAAGATTGAAGTTGAGACAAAGAGATACAAGTTCCCAAGGCATAAACTTGCCAAAGTACGTCTTGGAGAGCTAAAACCCCAGCTCTCAAGGGATTATCCTTAACGAGTATTAGATACAAGATACAAGAACAACCGACAACAATAGTCTTAGAGAAACAAAACGAGAAGAAGAAGAAAACCTGAAGAAGATAAGCAAGCTTTTCTCTCTAAACTCTCTCTAAGATTCCTCTATTGTTGCTTGTTCCCTCACACCTCTCTTGCTGCTTTGACTATGATCTCATATTCTCCTTTTGTAGGTCTTCAAGAGCAGGGCTCTGCTGCTTTTTTCCTTGACTTGCCACAAATATGCATTATACCAAAATAGAGTTCAAACAATGGACCTGGGCCTGTCCAGAAATAGACCAGAACCAATATGGGCTTCGCTGCAACGAACTGGCCCAACTTCTTCTACTCTCGGTCCAACTCGTTCTACCTCTCGGTCCAACTTCTTCTACTCTCTCTCTCGCTTTTCCATGCGTCGTATCACAGCGCTGTTATAGTTTTATGGTTTAATTGTTTCAAGTCTATGAAAAAGAGAGAAACCATGTTGAGTTGTTCGAAGTTTTTTGGACCATATAAATCCGTAGCCTATTAAGCTTACTCTGTTAGATAGTTAGAGATTATAGAGTATATAATCTTAAGTCTTTCTTTAATATCATTCTCATGGTTCATTGTTGTATGTACAGTATTATAAAACCATCAAAGTCATATAGTGAATTTCCATACCCATAACATGAAGAGAGATGTACTCTCAGTTGAGATGAACTCCATGAAAGTGTTTTTCTTCCCTTTCTCTTCAGAGTGTGTTTTTGCTTCTGATTCAAACCTGCAAAATTGATCCAAGAAAATGTTGATAATTCGATTTGTGTCAAGTTTATCCACAAAATCTTCAATAAACGGTATCAGAGTCCAACGTTATACCTAACATATTTAGGACCTCATGCAAAATACTTTTTTTTTCTTTAATATCTACAACATAGTAATTTAAAATTCATATAGTAACTTTGTTATCTATAATTTTACTTAGCATTTTTGCCACTCATATATCAAAAATTTGCTGTACAGCAAATGTACATATAGTTATATAATGGGTTTGAATTTTATTAATTCCAAACCCCTATAACTAAAAATATTTAACATTTGCATCATATTACTTTGAAATTCACATAAGGGTAATATATTTTTTTACTTAACCTTTTATATCAAAATTTTGCTATATATATAGATACATAAGTTGACAAAAAAATACATAATTACATAATAAATATTTCACTAATTGGACCCTTAAAAAATTGAAGGTCCCAGAACCTCAGAGTTAAATATCGTGAAAAAATGAAGATTAATATGGTAATCACAGCTGAAGTCGTGAAAAAGAGTGCTTTACATACTTAACGGTAGAAAAGTTCTTATTGTAGTAAACGAAGATCTCAAAAATCGAAAAGCAACCATAAAACATACCTCGCAAAAACATATCAGCAAAACCGATCCACATCTGATTCAAAGAGCAAGAATTAACAACAAAAATCAAATAAGCCTTCATCTCTCAGTCTTGCTGATTCTTGTTAACGAGCTTTAGTGTTCAAGAAAGAATTATGTTCGGATACTCTTGAAATCTTTTGTCTAAAAATTATGAAGGTTGCTAGATAAACAAATCAAGGAAAGAGAATGAAAGCAATACTTTGAAAGTTTGGGATGGAAAATTCTATGGTAAAGTGATACACTCCTACAGTGAGTAAGGAGTATTCAGGAAAAATTCCAAGCGGTTGTAAACACCCAAGAGTGTGAAACACGAAACTGAAACCTGAAGAGTCACGTTTTGAGGTGAAGAACAAAATCAACCTCAAAACAACTCGGATTGAACTGAAATTATAGCAGCGGAAATAAGACTGGACGATAAGACTTGTGACAAAGTTTGAGACGATTCTATGGAGGGACGAAGGAGATACGATGGTGAAGATGAACGGTCGTTTTAGAGCACTAAATGGATCGATTTGAACTATCAAGAGGGATGAAGAATTCTTGATCTTCAGCTTGAATTCACCCAGGATATGACACACGAGGGCAAGATCCAAGTTGTATTGATATTACACACCATACACATCAAATAAGTGAGGAAAAGTTTTAGAATAAAATGTTTGATAAAATGAAAGGAACTAGGGTTCAACATACTTATAGGAAAGCTAAGCCACGAAATGGGTTGAAAGTACAAAAGCCCAAAACATAAAACAAAAGATTAAAAGAAGTCCACTTAAAGCCTTAGTCGAATTAGTCTTCCCTTTCCCTTTCTAAGCATGTTGTCTAAGAGGATAGATGAATAAGTGTATCCAACATTGTCTCATTAAAAAACTTGTCTAGAAAACCCATGGGGATAAAACTAGACGAAGGGAAAAAGAGTGCAAGTGTATACACCTCTCTTAGACAACCCTTAGCTAGCTTAATCACAACCAATGTGGTTGGATTAGCTATGGTGCTTAGGTTGCTTTCAGCCTGATTGAGCATTATGCCAATGGATTGTTGAAGTCTTTGTGCCTTAGCTCTTGTCATTGGTCCATTTGGTACGTCCATAGCTTGTTCTAACTCCTCTGGTCCAAGTTCCTCAAGCTCTTCTTGTTCCGGTTCAAGCTGCTGGTCCATTCTTATATCATAAAGGGAATGTTGGTATGTGGAAGTGTCTAATGCTAGATCAATCTAAGATCCAAGGTTTAGCATTAGTTATAGAAAAAGAACCAGAAAGTGATAAAGACAGCAAGACAAATGTTAAAGAAAAGGATCCTACATGGACTATGAAAGATAATAAGTCAAGGAGTTTGCTCGGTTAGTGCTTAAGTAACATGTGGTACTTCAAAAGAGTATGCACGGGAAAGCTGCATACGGACAATTGAAAAGGCACTAGAAAGAGATTACACAACAAGACTCTTCCAAATACGATCTACCTAAAGAAACAATTCTCTTGTTTCAAGAAAAAAAGAAAAAAAAACTATATATAGACGAGAATCTCGATAAGTTCTCAAACTTATGGAAGATCTTGCAAGTATTAAGGTCAAAATCGAAGATAAGGATAAAGAAATCTCGTTTTGTTTTTATAAGCGGTAATTATATATCAACGAAACTGTTTTGTTACAATGAACATGATTTAGAAGAAAAACTAGGTATTAAATCCGCTTGACTTAACTTTACCCACTAATCAAACCTAAACCAAAGCATAAGAAGACTAGCAAATGACTTCCTTTCAATTCTCGATAAAATTGAGTCCCTCACAGATCTGTCTATCTCCTTAAAGACTTCCTTAGGAGTTCACGAGCACTCCATATGAATCATGAGGTTTCTCTCTCGCCATCAGGCACAGACTGTGGCCTGAGCGACAAGGCAGAACAAAAGACGCTCCTTTCTTGAGCTGTGTCTTTGCAATGTTGTTATCAAGTGATCCCAAGTAGATATGTTTATAGATTGCCTACCCAACTTTGCTTGCATTCTTCTCCAAATATGTGAGCTAAACGTGCAATTTAAGAAAAGATGATCACATGTTGCAGATCTCAAGCTACAAGTACAACAAGCATGGGACTGGGCCAGACCCCACTTAAACATGCGATCTCTAACTGGCAGCATGTCAAGCGTGGCTACCCAGAAAGTGAATGCACATTTTGGAACGGCTCCCTTATACCAAATCAGCTATTCCCCAAGTGACAGGTTGAGAATGTTGGATAAAGCTTCAAAGATTTAGAGTTTTAGATAAGCTTTAAAAAGGAAGTTAAAGCTTATGATAAGATCAAAATATTTGGAAAAGATTTAAGAGCTATAGATATCTATTCCAAGTAGGATTAGGAGAAGTTATCAAGAGTTATTTGATACCTATATATAAGGAGATGTCTTTGAGTTTGTAAGGAGATCAATAGAGCATACAACACTTTGTATTCTTGATTAGTTTTGAGTGATTTTCTAATCAATAACAAGAGAGATATTCTTAACTAAGTTGGTGTTTTGTTCTTGCTAAACTTTATTTGGTATCAGAGCTAAGATTCTGCTGTGATTATCATCAAAAAGGAGAAGAAGAACCCGAGAGATGGGAGACGACGTGAAATCAATCAAAAAGGACATGGTATCATCGGCGGTAATGGTTCCGATGCTTAATGCAACAAATTATGGAGTCTGGTCAATAAGAATGAAAGTGGTGCTACAAGTGCACAAACTGTGGGAAACAATTGAACCAGGTTGTAGTGGTGAAGAGAAGAGCCACTTAGCAAATGCATTATTATTTCAGTCGATACCAGAAAGTCTTATATTGCAGGTGGGAGAGCAGGATTCTCCTAAAGGTATTTGGGATGCGATAAAGGCCAGGAATCTGGGAGCAAAACGAGTGAAAGAGGCGAGACTGCAAACACTCATATCGGAATTCAACAGAATGAGGATGAGAGAAACTGACAGGATAGATGATTATGTGAGGAAGGATGTCCAAAGTAGCTGCAAGAGCAGCAGCACTAGGAGAAGTCATAGAGGAATCTAAGCTGGTAAAGAAATTCCTCAATGGACTTCCGAGAAACAAATATATTCATATTATAGCGTCTTTAGAACAAGTCTTGGACTTAAAAAAGACTGGATATGAAGATATTGTCGGACGATTAAAAGCATATGAAGAATGAATATCCGCAGAAGAATAAAGGTTTGAGACACAAGGTAATCTTCTGTATTCAAACACGTATAATACAAAAGGATATGGCCGTGGAAGAGGAAAGGGACGAAGTGAAAGCAGATCACATGAGCAAAACAGAGAGAAGAAAGATAGATCACACATCATATGTTTTAGGTGTGACAAGAGAGGTCACTTTGCCTCAGTCTGTCCCGAAAGAATAAGAAAGTTGGAAGAAGTTAATAAGGTAGAAGATGAAGGAGGGATAGATTCCGATACAGAGGATGCTGATAAATCTCTGTATATGCATGAGATAGTGTTGCTTAATGAGAAAAACTTGGTACCGAATCCGACTGAGAGTAGTGATGAAGTATGGTACTTAGATAATGCTGCAAGCAACCACATGACAGGAATTAGGTCATACTTTACAGAATTAAACACTAAGATTCATGGAAGACTGAGATTTGGTGATGGTTCGTTCGTAGAAATAAAGGGGAAAGGCTCAATTCTGTTTCAAGGAAAAACAGGAGAGCAAATACTTATGACCGGTATCTATTACATACCTGAGCTTAAAAACAACATCTTAAGCTTAGGACAAGCCACAGAAGAAGGCTGCGAAGTGATGATGAAGCATCATATACTCACCATGCGTGATCAAAATGGGAAAGTACTTGTCAAGGTAAAACGTTCGTCCAATAGGCTGTACAAGGTTAAGCTACAGATTGGACAGCCTATATGTTTTCTCACAAAGATGGAGGAAGAGACATGGAAGTGGCATGCTATGCTCGGTCATATGAGCTTCAAAAGCATCAAAGATATGGCAATAAAGAAAATGGTTCAAGGGTTACCATATATTGCCGGAGAGAAAAAGATATGTGATTCATGCTTAGTTGGAAAGCAGACTCGGTATTGTTTTCCAAAAGTAAGTAAGTTTCGATCTTCAAGAGTTCTTGAACTGATACACACTGACCTTTGCAGACCTATATCACCATCTACTCCTGCGCAAAATAGGTACGTATTTGTCATTATAGATGATCACACGAGATATATGTGGTCTATACTTTTAAAGGAAAAGGGAGAAGCTCTGAGAAGGTTCAAAGAGTTCAAGGTCATGATTGAGAAAGAAGTGGAGCACACGATCATGACATTAAGAACTGAGAGAGGAGGTGAATTCACCTCAAGAGACTTCCAGACCTATTGTGAGAAAAATGGGATTAAATGGCAGCTAACTGCACCGTATACGCCGCAGCAAAACGGAGTAGTTGAACGGAGAAATAGAACGCTCATGGAGATGACTCGGAGTATATTAAAGGCAATGAACGTTCCAAATTTCTTATGGGGAGAAGGGATCAGACACTCTACATATTTGATTAATCGAATACCAACGAGAGCTCTGCATAATCAAACACCATATGAATGTCTCAGAGGAAAAAAGCCGAATGTGAGTCATATTAGAGTGTTTGGATGTCTTGCGTATGCAAAAGTGGAAGCAACAAACCAGAAAAAGCTTGATGATCGTTCTCAGACTCTGGTACACCTTGGCATAGAACCTGGATCAAAAGCATACAGACTTTTGAATCCAAGAACACATAAAGTTATAGTTAGCCGAGATGTTGTTTTCAACGAGAGGAGAGCTTGGAATTGGAAGGGAGAAATTGAGAATGTCACACATGATCTATGGATGTTTTATTTAACGTGGGGACATACTCAAGATAATCGAGCTGGTCCATATGAGAGTGAAGATCTTTATGATGGTAATAGTGAAACCGAAACAGAGGAAATCGAAGAAGGTGTGAACGAAACAGAGGAAACAGAGGAGATAGCAAGTAGCGAACCGGTAAGAAGAACAACAAGACACACACAACCGCCATCTTATCTTAAAGATTATGTACTACTTGCAGATTTGGAGTGTGAGAAGTTGTTACTGTCACTTAACAACGAACCTACAAGTTGCGAAGAAGCTAAGGATTCCGAAGAATGGAATAACGCTTGTAAAGACGAAATCTTGTCTATTGACAAGAATAAAACTTGGACACTAGTAGAGAGACCTCATGACGCAAAAATCAAAGGCCTTAAGTGGATCATTAAGCTAAAAAGAAATGCAGATGGAAGCATAAAATTTTTTAAGGCACGATTAGTAGCGAAGGGCTATGCACAAGAAGCTGGAATTGATTTTGACGAAGTCTTTGCTACGGTGACTCGTATAGAAACTATTAGGTTACTTATGGGGTTGGCAGCTTCTTCGAGTTGGGATATACATCACTTAGATGTCAAAACTGCATTCCTACATGGGGATTTGAAAGAAAATGTATATGTATCACAGCCAGTCGGGTTTGAAAAGAAGGCAGAAGAGACTAAGGTTTTCAAACTCTCTAAAGCTCTGTACGGGTTAAGACAGGCCCCTCGTGCATGGAACACAAAACTGGATCAGGTTCTAAGATGCTTAGGGTTCAAGAGATGTACTAAAGAGAGTGCGGTGTATAGGAAAGAAGAAGAAAATAACTTGTTGATAGTTGCAGTGTATATTATATACATTATAGAAGGGATAACTATAAAAAGAGGAAGAAGACGAGCTACAAGAAAAATTCCCGCCGCTACCATAGTCGCAGGTTTTTGATGCAGCAAGTAGGGGAAAACAATTCTTAATTGTTGGGACAAAAAATAAAGCAGCTGATTTAGTGTCGCGGGCTGCAATAAGGGCTCGTCTCGCCGTGACCTTCTCTTGAATTCTGAAAACTTTGATGATTTATTTGTGACAGGAAACACAAATAAAGTCATAAGAGAATTCAAGACAGCAATGTCTGATCAGTTCGAAATGACAGATCTAGGAAAACTAAATTATTATCTTGGCATTAAGGTAAGATAGACAAATGAAGGAATAGAGATCAAGCAAGAAGCTTATGCTCGAAAGATACTCCTAGAAGCTGGCCTAAGTGACTGTAATCCTACACATACACCTATGAAATTCGGACTGAAACTTTGCAGAGCCAAAAAAGATGATGCAGAGATTGATGCAACTATGTACCGGAGAAGAATAGGCTGCCTTCTCAGTTGGAGTGGTAAGTAGATATATGCAGCAACCAAAGCAATCACATGGAAAGGCATTGAAGCAAATTCTGAGGTATGTACAAGGAACCATCAACTATGGTTTGAAATTCAAGAAAGGAGGATCGAAAGATATAGTTGGCTATAGTGACAGCAGTCACAATGTGGACATTGATGATGGTAAAATCACAACAGGACACATATTCTATCTAGGATAATCTCCGATTACATGGTGTTCACAAAAACAAAGCACAGTCGCATTATCCTCATGTGAAGTAGAGTTCATGGCTGCAACAGAAGCTTCAAAGCAAGCCATATGGCTGCAGGAATTAATAGGTGAGATCACGGGGAAAGAGTACTCAAAGATTTTCATACAGATTGACAACAAGTCAGCTCTAGAACTCACTAAAAATCCGGTGTTTCATGGTCGCAGCAAGCATATACATAAGCGATACCATTTTATTCGTGAATGTATAGAAAACGACCAAATTGCGGTGAAACATGTGCCAGGAGAAGAACAATGTGCGGACATATTAACAAAGGCTCTTGCAAGAATCAAGTTCAAGCAAATGAGGAATCTAGTAGGAGTTCAAGTTATCACAAATGAAGGTTTGAAGCTTAAGGGGGAGAATGTTGGATAAAGTTTCAAAGATTTAGAGTTTAGATAAGCTTTAAAAAGGAAGTTAAACCTTATGATAAGATCAAAAGATTTGGAAAAGATTTAAGAGCTATAGATATCTATTCCAAGTAGGATTAGGAGAAGTTATCAAGAGTTATTTGATACCTATATATAAGGAGATGTCTTTGAGTTTGTAAAGAGATCAATAGAGCATACAACACTTTGTATTCTTGATTAGTTTTGAGTGATTTTCTAATCAATAACAAGAGAGATATTCTTAACTAAGTTGGTGTTTTGTTCTTGCTAAACTTTAGAGAAAAAAGGTCTCGAGGCATCAAATGTTAACTTTGAGTTGTAGCAATGTAATCGAGAGTCATCAAATTTCCAAATGACTTTATCCTTACCCATTGCAGGCTGAGGGATTGGAGTTTTGATCAAGTAAGATATCAGATCCTTCAAAGAAGAAACTTGAGTGGTTGGCGATAGAAGGATCCAATGACCCTCTCGACAAGCTTCAGCAACCATAGAGCAATAGACCCATGATACGAAAGAACCTACAAAGTCAATCAGTGGACCGAGAAATGTCCAATATTCAAAACAAAAGCTTGTAGAAAGCCCATCCCTGACATCACTATGAATAAACTTCCTTACTAAGGGCCGAAGATTGAGCATAAAGTTCCATAACCATGAATTATTCTGCCATTTTTTGCAGACCAAAAGCTTTCCTTCTTCATCCGCCTTTGTTTTGTCCAAGCGACCCACAGAGAGCCGCTACTTGAGAAAAGCAACCATATAAGCGCCAAATTCCAAGTTGATAGATTCCTTAGGCCTAGGCCTCTTTATTTTTTGGTAATCATACTGATTTCCAAGAGACCTTCGAGGAGACATGACTGGTAATTGATCCCGACCATAAGAATTTCCCACACATTTGTTCAATGTTCTTTATGCATCCTTCTGGAAGGATAAATGCCGAGAACCAGAAATTCAAATAGTTGTAAATAACATATTTTAGTAGTTGCAATCTTCCTGCAAAAGAGAGATTCCTGCCAGCTCAAGAGTTGAATTTAGCAGCTATCAAGACAATCGAGAGGAGAAAAGTTTGCATTTCTTTGCTTTCTTCATCAGTGGCAGACCTAGATATCGGACATGTAGAGAACCGGGAAGGGCTCGCCGAGGTCAACCTTAAGAAGAGCTCGCCGAGTGATGTGTTTTTGATTGAACCCCTGAACTATTTCTGATGCTAGGAAAGCATTCTCCACCAATAGTCTTCCTCTTACAGAGACAGATTGGAAATTACTCACCAGATGAGGAAGAATATATTGCAGCCTCGTTGATAATATATTTGCAATAACTTTGTATATGACATTTCAGCAAGAAATGGACCTAAAATCAGTGATGTTGATCGCCTCTGACTTCTTAAGGATAAGATAAATAGTTGTGGAATTTATTGAAGAATTCAGAAGTGAATCCCAATACACTCCATAGTTTAATACAGAATTCAGAAGTGAATATATCAAATCCAGGAGTCTTGTTTCTTGGCAAAGCAAAGAGAGTAGATTTTATCTCTTTATGTAGTATATCACACATCGAACTCATTGCATCTAAATGTATTAAGATCCATCACTTTGGAGAGCTTTATTGACTCAAAGGTGGAACATCAACTCCCAAGACCTGACCAAGTTAAGGTACCAAGTTGCGGAACACGAAACACGACCCAAGTACCGATCATCGATCCAGGGATTACCACTAGATTCAAGACGGCTGCCCGGAACATACAAACCAAGTGCAATAAGTATGCTGCCGAGTTCCTAGAATCGTATGACCCGCTGTCATACGACCAGTCCGATCGCGACCCGAAGGAGGTTATCCGAACGGTCTTCACCATCACTAGGTGAATACTCTAAGCCGTTAAGGAAGCTAGGTACTCTTTTTCCTCACCTTGGTTTTGTCCCAAGTGGTTTCCCAAGAGAGGTTTTAATGATGCCAAGGCACTTAGCGCATGGCCGCGCACCTCTAAGTGACGTGGCCATCTCTATCCCCTTTCATTTTATAGCCGTTAGTACTTGTACAGAACCTTATCCTCTTAGCCGCGTTTTGGCTCTTTTACCCACGTGTTTATGGTTTTTAACTTTGCCTATAAAAGGGTCCCTTATGCGTTTGTAAAGAGGTTAGCTCATTTTATAAGAAAACAAGTTTTCTCCTTTCTCTCTGCGAGTGACTCACTTAGAAACCCTTAGCCGACATCGAACCGGGCTCACGGCGGCTAAGCCAGACCGTATTGTGAGTAGAGACATCACTCACGTGTCTTCTATCGATCCACTTTTCCTTCTTTTCCGTTTCGTTACACAACAAATCATTCGGAGGTCTCGGCTTGCAACTTAGCGGAACCTCTCTCGTTATCTATCCGTTAACCGCAAATTTTTCTGACTATCAGTACCTTTCCGACATCATGTTCATCCACCAAACTCTTTCATGACCGTGTGACGCATCAGTTTTTGGTATGAGAGCCGAAGATCCCCACGGTTGTACCTATCCTTACTCTTTTTCCTCTTTCGTATTTCGGTGTGTTCAAGTTTGCGTTTTCCTTCTTCTTCGTCTTAGTTTCTGTAAAAGCCTTTTCCTTTGTGTCTTATTGTTGTTTATGCTTGAAAAGTTGAAGTCTTGCTTCGGTTTTCTTCTCGATAGCTTTGAAAACAATTCGATTGGCTTTTGCTTTGATTTTTCTCCGAAAGATTTGAACTTTATTTCTTCTTGTTCTTCGTAATCTTGCTTGATTTGCTTTTCGTTCTCTCATTTTCTTTGGCTAGATCGTAAATGTGATTGCTTTTTGAGTCTAACGTGTTATGTGGTGGCCTTGAAAACCACGTGTCCCTTCACGAGCTTGCGAGTCCGTACCTTTTGTCGCCTAGCTTGGTCATTGGCGACTAGCTTTTTCTCTCTCCAATCATTGACCGTTTCTCTTTCCAATCATTGACTGCTTTTCTCTATCCAATCATTAGCTGTCAACATTTCAAAAAGATTTCATCTTATCTGTTAGCTCTCACCACGTGCGTTTTCATTGTACAGGTGGACGCGCAAGCTGACGATACGACGATCAGCCGAGACCCCGCGAACCGTACAACCGCCGCCCCAGATCTGTACGGCCTCGACTAGGTTATTTACACCGCCGGCCGTGCTTTTTCTCTCCACTGACCCTCTGGTGAACCTATCTCTCCGGCGACCCTCCGCCGCCGTCCGTACATTTTACGGTATATCGGAATCCGTACGCCGCCATCCGTACCATGGCGGCTCAAGACCCACCAACGGTTCCGCCTCCTCCACCTGAACTCGGAGCCGTTCTTA
>JAKUCM010001446.1:0-44710 GCA_023374145.1 Lepidium sativum | reverse complement strand
AATCCAATCTATTTTGCAGGAATTTAAGGATATCTTTCTTGAAGACAACCCGGTTGGATTACCTCCAGTATGCGGCATTGAGCATCAAATAGATTTCGTCCCGGGATCCACTATTCCCAATCGACCCGCCTATCGAACCAATCCGGTAGAAACAAAGGAGCTAGAAAATCAAGTCAACGAGCTGATGGCCAAAGGACATATCCACGAGAGCTTAAGCCCCCATGTCATTCCGGTTCTGCTTGTTCCCAAGAAAGATGGAAAATGGCGTATGTGCATCGATTGTCGAGCAATCAACAACATAACGGTTAAGTATCACCATCATATCCCTAGACTTGATGACATGATAGACGAATTGCATGGGTTTATCATTTTCTCCGAGATAGATCTTAAAAGTGGTTATCACCAAAACCGAATGAAGGAAGGTGATGACTGGAAAACCGCTTTTAAGACGAAACAAGGGTTATACGAATGGTTAGTTATGCCTTTTGGACTTACCAACGCCCCTAGTATATTTATGCGTTTAATGAATCATATTTTTAGGAAGCTTATAGGTGTCTTTGTGGTTGTCTACTTTGACGATATTTTGATTTATAGTAAAACCCTTGTAAAACATGTTATATACCGTATAACGGTTTTAGAATTACTCTGCAAGGAGAAACTTTATGCCAATTTCACAAAATGCACTTTTTGTACAAATAACCTTGTCATTTTAGGATATGTTGTGAGTGCAGATGGCATCAAAGTGGACGAGGAAAAGGCGAAGGCAATCCGAGATTAGCCAAGCCCAAAAAATGTAAGCGAAGTTTGGAGTTTCCATGTGTTAGCGGGATTTTACAGAAAGTTAGTCAAGGACTTTAGCACAATCGCAGCCCCACTCACGGAAGTCATCAAGAAAGACGTAGGATTCAAGTGGGAGAGAGCTCAAGAAGACGCATTCAACGCATTGAAAGAAAGGCTCACCAATTCTCCGGTTTTGATTTTACCTAACTTCTTAAAAAAATTTGAAATTGAATGTGATACCTCTGGGTTAGGTATCAGTGATGTGCTAATGCAAGATCAAAACCCCATTGCTTTCTTTAGCGAGAAGCTGGGAGGAGCTACCCTTAACTACCCCACTTACGATAAGGAACTCTACGCCCTTGTATGAGCTTTACAAACGTGGTAACATTATCTCTGGCCAAAGGAGTCCGTAATTCACACCGATCATGAATCCTTTAACCATCTAAAGAGTCAACAAAAGCTCAACAAACAACATGTTCGATGGGTTTAGTTCATCAAAACTTTCCCATATGTCATTAAATACAAAAAAATATTAGGAAGTCGTGGCCGACGCATTATCCCGAAGGTATGTACTCCTTAACTCTTTAGGAGCACGGTTGCTAGACTTTGAGAAAATCAAAGAATTATATGCTAAGGATTCAGACTTTGGTACTATTTTTAAGTCTTGTGAAAAATTCGCTTTTGGAAAATACTATCAAATTGACAGATTTTTATTTTATGAAAATAGACTTTGTGTACCTCACTCTTCTTTGAAAGATTTATTTTTAAGGGAAGCCCACAATGACTAATGGGACATTTTGGCGTGACCAAGACTTATAAAGTGATGCAAGACCATTTCTATTGGGTGAATATGAAGCGAGATGTGGTGAAGCTTTATGAGCGATGCGTCAAGCAAAATCTACGGTTCAGCCCTACGGTTTGTATACTCTTTTACATATTCCTTTGCTCCCTTGGACTGACATTTCTATGGATTTTGTGGTGGTATTGCCTAGGAATAGGAATGGCAAGGATTCAATTTTCGTGGTTGTTGATAGATTTTCAAAAATGGCTCATTTTATCCCATGTCATAAAACTGATGATGCATCTCATGTAGCCAACTTGTTCTTTAAGGAAATCATTCGTTTGCATGGCATACCTAGGACCATAGTCTCGGATCGTGATACTAAATTCATTAGTTATTTTTGGAAGACTTGTGGTCGAAACTAGGAACTAGATTGCTTTTCTCTACTACTTGCCATCTCCAAACCGATGGTCAAACTGAAGTTATTAATCGAACTTTGTTCACTCTATTGCGTGTGTTAATTATGAAGAACCTTAGGAATTGAGAGGAATGTTTGACACATGTAGAATTTGCATATAATCATTTGGTACATTCAGCCATCAAGTTTTCTCCCTATGAAATTGTTTATGGGTTTAATCCTTTATCACCTTTGGATCTAATGCCTTTACCTTTGAGTGAAAGGACAAGTCTAGTTGGCAAAAAGAAGGCCAAAGCAAACATTGAAAGTAAAACTAAGCTTTATGCCAAGCACAAAAACAAAGAACGGAATGAGATCATTTTTAATGAAGCCGATCAAGTGTGGATCCATCTCCTCAAGGAATGATTCCCAAACAAACGAATGTCCAAACTAATGCTGAGGATCGGTGGACCTTTCAAAGTTTTTAAGCGGATCAACAACAATTCCTACCAACTCGATCTACAAGGGAAGTATGATGTATGTGGGAGTTTTAATGTTTCTGACTTAATCCCATTTGGTGCAGATGATCCAGATTGGAGGTCAAATCCTTTTTAAGAGAGAGAGGATGTTGTGATCATAAACCTGCCTGTACCCGGGGAGCTCGCGCCCGAAGAGGTTACACCAAGGGAGTTTGTGCCCCAGGAACATGTACCCGAGGAGTTCGCGCCCACGACACATGCACCCGAGGCATTGACTTTGTCCAACATTGCTATTTTCGAGGCATTGACTTTATTAGTATGCACTTTTAATTTCACATTTTACTTTTGCCTTTTACTTTTTGCACATGTAATATTTTTCATTTAATTACCTCAAAAGTTATGCAAGGGAATGTGAAGGGGTATGTTCTTCACATTCTATCCTCTATTTAAGGACTTCAAATCTTTCCTTAATAGACATCAAACCTTTTACTAAAATCTCTCTCAACTTGTTTGATCCGAGAAGTCTTACACCTTTTCAACTATTTCTCTTCTTAATGTGTCATATCTAAGTTAGAGTTTGAGCCTTGTAGTCAACGAGTCTTTCCACCACTCCTCGAAGTACACTTCAATCCATCTTCCCCAACTCAATCTATCACGTCCATGTCATCTCATCTCTCTGCTGCATCCAAAAACATCATTCCGACAATCTCTCCAAATCTGTGACGTTGTGCGTTCTCGGGAAACAAATCGTATCTAGGATCATATTAGAACATAAACAAATGGTATTTACTGATGATGTTAGGCTTTGTTTAGAAAAGGTTTTTGATCAGGAGATTAGGTGATGAGAGCCTTAGTGGTGAGGTCTTGGATATGAATTCAACGGCTCGACCTTGGTGAGTCCAAACCAATGAATACTAGTTTTGGCAGAATTGCATGAATTAGAACCACAAAGGAGGGTGACTATTTCTTTGATAATCTCAGATTCGTCAAGTTGGAATCCTCAGAAGCTTGACTCGTCTCTCGTTCTTGAATCTTCAAAAGAAAGAGAAGACGGCTAAGTATTCTAACAAGGAAAAGTTCATTATTCAAGTGTTTCAAGTCAGAAAAATACAAAGGAAGGCTTGAGCTTATATAGGCTCAATACTACAACGGTAATATGCTTAAAATAGGAAGTAAATATCACAAAAATAAGTGTCCAATGGACAAGTGATGAGGGTCATCGATCTTAGAGCTGTTAGAGAAGATTTGGTGATCGGCCAAATATCGAAATTCTTCAATGGGGAGGATTCGCCTAATCCTGTGCGTTCTGGAGCATGGGAAGACTCTCCTAGATGCTTCTGATTTTCTTAGAGTGTCTCCTGGTCGCCACACATAAGTCTGCAAGCTCTTAAAGGAAGTGGATCCCTGATTTTCTTAAAACATAGTCAGATCGGACCTTCTTATTGTAAGGCGAGTATATGGAGGATACGTCGGGCGTTTGATGCATTCTCTGTCATTTTGGATCACTCAAAGGCCCAATAATAACCTCCAAGTTGTATGAAGTGAAGGACACTCCTGAGCTGGGCTATGTTGCTTGAAAGTTGACGTTGTCGCGCATAAGGTCTTAGTGTAGAAGGTCCAACTTGTAAAATACATAAATATCGGCTTCGAGCTTCGATTAGGCTGATTGAACCTCAAGTAGTTAGCTAATTGAGTCAAGAATCCATAGAGATAAACGTCATGTCCTAATTCTCTTGGTAGCGTCTGGAGCCCCTTGATAAGTGAGCGTATGTCTTCATGATCCTCTGGGGAAGGTTGTTGACGTGAACTCCTTGCTTGATGCTCCAGTTCTTGAGTGTTGGGTGAGTCGTTGAGTTTAGACAGCTGAAGCATGTCTAATAAGCTTTTCTCCTCTTTTTTGACATGTTTCTCAAGGAAGGTCATCTCCTCTTTATCTTTGGTGTATTTAGCCCGAATTTCGACAATCGAGTCTAAGTCTAGAGTCGATGGTCTATGGTCTAGAATCCTACCATCGAGGATCCTATCATTAGGGGTGCAACAAATGAGTTAGTTTTAATTGTTGAAATGCCACTATCTTTTGTAGAGAGTCAACCTTGGAAAACCTTTTGTAGTAGGGTTAGGTTACCAAAACCACACTCACGTAGATTTGCAACCATGACCATATATGAGTTGTATTCTAAAAAAAAAACAAAAATTAGAAAGCTTATAAGTGATAACATGCAGAGATTGTCATTGACAACTAATATTTGGGTAACTCCTTGTACAAGAACTAGTTATATGGTCATAACAACACATTATATTAATGAGAATTGGAAATTAAAGAAGCTAATCATAGGGTTAAAAAACGTACATGATCACAAGGGGTTACAATTGCTAAATGCTTGATTGATTGTTTGGTAGAAAGTGTTTAGCATAACAGTTGATAATGCAACAGCTAATACTAGTGGGAAAATTCAAAGAAGAATTTAGACTAGTAGGAGATGAATCTTTAGTGTTGAATGGTGATTACTTACATGTGAGGTGTGCCACACATATCCTCAACTTAGTTGTTAAAGATGGATTGTCAGAGATAGATGATAGTGTTTCTGGAATTAGGAATGCAATCAACTTTGTTAGATCTTCTGGAAATAGAGAGAAATCGTTTGAGCTGCGGGTTGACACTGGAAAAATTCATAAAAGGAGTCTTCCTTTAGATGTAGGAAATAGATGGAATTCAACTTACTTAATGCTTAATCAAGTATTATAGTCTAGAGTAGTTGTTGATATGATGGAGGAGGAAGATGTATCTTATAGATCGTATTTTTCACAAAGAAACATAAGTGTAAGTTATGACATTTATAAAAAGATTATAACTAAAATGTGGAATTTATTGATTAACATAAAAATTATAAAAGAGAAACATAAACAAGTTTTAGAAAACAAATTTTCCAGAAAAAGAAAAAAAAAACATTTCATTCAAATCTCAAGGCGCCTAAATCTTTCCAACATATAAGAAAATTGATAGTTGAGAAAAGAGATCCTTATATATTAAAAAAAGTCTTTTTTGAACACGTGTCATTCCCATAATTTTTTAATCGATTTTTGATTTATTTAATTCAATTGATTCAATACATGACACTTTATTCTACTACCATACACTCTATTCCAATTATTTTTTTAATTAAACCATTTTCTTATTTAATATATTATTTTTGTTATTTTCACATACACTTGATCATATTTATTATATTATAAGTTAATTAATTATATACTTTAATCATAATTATATATATTTGTTGATATTTAGGTTATAATATTAGTTGATATATAAAAAAAAGCTTCCTTTTTTTTCCAAATTTAGTAATTTATTTTACTATATTATTCATGTCTTAATATATTTTAACCATTTTATCTTTACTATGTCAAGTAAATATAATTGTCCCTTATATATTAAAAGAAAATTTTTTTTGTACACGTGTCATTCCCAGAATTTTTTGATCGATTTTTGATTTATTTAATTCAATTAATTCAATACATGACACTCTATTCTACTATCATACACTATATTCCAATTATATTTTAATTAAACCATTTTCTTATTTAATATATTATTTTTTTTTATTTTCACATACATTTTATCATATTTATTATATTATAAATGAATTAATTATATACTTTAATCATAATTATATATATTTGTTGATATTTAGGTTATAATATTTGTTGATATATATAAAAAATCTTCCCTTTTTCTTTTCCAAATTAGTAATTTATTTTACTATATATTATTCATGTCTTAATATATTTTAACCATTTTATCTTTACTATGTCAAGTAGATATAATCGATCAAGTGAAACACATTTCGAATGTCCAAATTGTAAATGTCAACCGGAAGCAAACCAAAAAAACTCACCATGGTTTTGCGAGATACTGAGTAATTATATTGTTATAGTATTTATTTTGGTTTATATATTGTTTATCGGTTTATATTTTTAATTTGATTTTTGGTTTGTAGGAACGACCACATACAATGTGTGTTGTGGGGAGATTATGCTGATAGCCTAGAATCATATCTATAGTATAAGCATGATGTTGTGATAATTTTTGTTCTCCAATTTGGAAAACTAAATTTATACAATGGAAAAAATAAAAAACTTTGACCTTTATGTTTTATATACTTTATTGTTTTTAAAATATATGTTGTTATTTTATTTCAAATAGAAACTTGGAGTGTTGGTAACAGTTACAATTTTTCAAGGATATATATGGATCTTACGCTTGGAGTTGTCAATGACTTCATAAATCGGTATTCAGATACTTTATTATAATTTCACTTTCTTTATATTCGTTTCTTTAAATTATATTATATTAGTACAGGATAACCTAAAATTTTGCAAAATATATTCCTTCAAAATCACAAAAATGAAATATTTATGACTCATATATTCGTTATCAAAAATTTCGGACTATTTAATTTCACGATATTTTGTTACCAAAAATTACGCAAAATATATTCCTTCTTAATCACAAAAAAAACAAAATATTTATGAATAATATATTATTACAAAATATTTTGGCTTATATTTAATTTTATAATATTTTGTTGCCAAAATTTTTGCAAAATATATAACTTCCACATCACAAAAATGCAATATTTATGACTCATATATACGTTACCAAATATTTTGGCTACTATTAAATTTTACAATATTTTGTTGCCAGAAAATCTCTCTCTCTCTCCCTTCCAGACTACAAACTATCATTTTTATAAGGAAATATCCCGCGTAACAATGTTAAATAATTGATTTGTCATTTTAGGTAAACAATTATTCTGAACTCTATATATTATATCGTCTATAGATGAATCCATCACAGTTACAACAAACCTCCATCGGAAAAACAAGGTTCTCTCATTCAATCTCAAAAATATATTTTTTATTTTTGTGGATTAATCAATTACCTGACAAGTAATACCCACGCTTAGTACAATTCTTGAATATTTTTTTCCACGTTTTCCATTATCTGATTACTGTCAAATTGTACAAATCATCAATCAATCAAAGACGACTTAAGCGAAAACAATCGTAAGTTCTAAAATCCTTATATCATTTTTTAAAATTTTTATTTATTATGTATGACCATATACGTGTATGTTTATGAAGTAAAATTAAGCAACATTATGTTACCAATGCATACTTTTTTTGAAATAAAATTTTATTTTACTATTTTATAATTAGTAATATAATTACATTATATTATATAAACTACTTAGTTTACAAAAATTGCTTCTTTTACTTTTCTTTCCTTCTTAGAAATTTCTATAAAAGTTAAACCGTCTGTTGTTAAGGTTTTAATAGTTTTTTTCTTTCAATAAATATATTTAAAAAAATTAAATATACATTTCTTTTCAAATACATTAAAAAGATTTATTAAATTTTTGCATTATTTTATATTGATCCCAAGTAAATAGAATAATTTTCCAACATTACATCATACATAATTATTTTAAAAATAATCATTTATTGTAATATTTTGTTGATTTGTATAATAACAATTTAAAGGGGCAAGTAATTTAAGCAAAATAAATTAATTATTTTAAAATTTGTACACTTCATATTCCTTTTATATAAAAAGATTTAGGGTACACTAATAACAATATCGTTTTTTTCTCTTTTAAGGTAAATGAGGAAGAATAAAGATTCAACTGAAGAGTCGAGAACTAAACGAAATTTGTTTTCAAAGAAACAACATTTAGATGACACACACACAAGTATTTATAATTTGTTACTTTATAGATATATCCAAAAAATCTTTTTTTTTGTTTATTTAAAAAAGTTAACTACTTATTTACATGTGTTAATGATGCGTCAACTCCTTTCATAAGTACAAATCATTCACAACTTCTAAATACTGAGTCACCAAGGATTTTGAGTGACGTTACAAACTCTAACGAAATCAGAATTCAGCCTACAACTATTGCTAATCAACGAAATGGATCCAAAAGCTATGGTAAGTAAAACCTTTTATACCCTATGTTACAAGTTTAAATTCTAAATCCCTTTCAATCCTTAACTATAATATATTTTACCAAATTCCAATTCATTTGTCACATAAAATATCATTTTAAGTGCACACAATTTAATTTTTCATTTTTAATAAGTAAAGGGAAGGAAAATTTGATGTCCATTATTGAGATACCAAGTACTAATAAATCTACCAAAAGGAAATCAAAAGACAAACATCTTTCAATTGCTCAACCACTAGAACATACAAGTATCACTTTCTATCTTTTATTATTTTGAAAATATTTATAAAACAAAATGTTATGTTTGTATATGTCTTATTCATTATAATTTCACAGCAGAAGGAATTTATCCTTTTAGGATGAGAAGGATACAATATCCACTCGCATTGGCTTTTACAATGACAATAAGTAAAAGTCAAGGACAAACACTTTCTAATGTTGGTTTGTTTTTGCCTAAACCTGTTTTTTCCCATGGACAATTATATGTCGCATTATCTAGGGTAAAGTCCAAAGCTGAGATCAAGGTACTTATATTGGACAACGAAGGAAAACAACAAAAACAAACTATGAATGTTGTTTTTAAAGAAGTCTTCCAAAATCTAAGGTATGAATTTCCTTAAATATCTGTTTTTAACTTATTTTTAATTCAACTATAACTCTATGAATAATCATTTATACAAAAATCTTATCAATATGCAGGCCGGAAAAGACTAATCATAATTGTTTTCCGCCATTTTAAGATTCATAGTGTTTTTTTTTTTATGAATTAAGTCTACTACATTTGTAATAATTGTAAAAGTCAATATTACATAACAATTCAAAAATTTTAAAATTATTATAGTTAATTTTCATATTATCTAAGCTTCATTTTAATCCCGTGTTTAGTACGGGTTATCAACTAGTTCTATAGTAAATAACTTATATATAAGATGGGCTAATCTTAAAGAGTGGAAAACAATCTTAGCAAAGATTGTAATTTGGAAAACAATATCATAGCAAAGATATGATCCACCAAAGCAAGACGTGAAGAAAATATCGAGATACTGCCCAGTGTGAATTAATGGTAGAACCAAACAAGCTAGCACAAAAGTTATCTCAAACTGTGTATTTCTAAAGTTTTAGATTATATTTAATCGTTTTTTTGTTAAAAATTACAACGGTAAAACTTGATTAATAGTCCAAACTCATCATAAATTAATACTCTGCTTTAAATCTTTGTGTAATAGTAAACTAGAGCTGAACTCTGTAAGTTTGAGCAACTAGCAGAGCTAGGTCTGGGCATTTTATCCGGACCTGAAAAACCGATCTGAAACCAACCCAAAATTTTGGGTCTGGGTTCAATTCGGGTATAAGCAAAAGTAACCATCGGGTCTTGTTATAGAGATCCGCGAATATCGGGTCGGGTCCGGCTATTACCCGATACCTGAACGGGTACCCGATTATCTGAACTGGTACCCGAATATTTTCAGGTATTTGGGTACTTAAAATACCCGAATATCCAAAAATATACCCGAATACCCGAAATTATACCTGAGTACATAATTTTTTGGGTACTTTTAGGTATATAATATACTCGATTTTTTTTTTTACAATACTATATCTGGACCCGAACCGGAACCGGAACCGAAGCAAAATGGTTTCGGTTCTTAAATGGGTATAGAAAATGTATACCCGAACCGACCTGGACCCGAGAGAACCCGAACCGAATAATGTTCGGTTCCAAAACGGGTAGCAAAATCGTATACCCGAAATACCCGGACCCGAACGGGTAGTAATCAGAACCGACCCGAATACCCGAATGCCCAGGCCTAAGCAGAGCCATGATTGGAAATTAGCCTGGACATAATATTCGAAACCTGAACCCGATCTGAAATACATGAATCCGAACCGAACCAAAATCTATAAAATATCCGAACGGATTTTACATAATGAAAGTATGAGTATCCGAATTCGATCGGGTAAAACCCAAAACCCAAACGGGTACCCGAAATACCCGAAATATATAATATATTTACACCAATATTTATTTATATACTTGTAATTATACAAATGTTTAAAATTATAATCATAAATCTAAATAACCTAATCAATTTATAATCAATATAACAAAATAAAACTAATATATTAAATACTTTAAAAAGTTATGATCTTTAAAACTGTTTTTTTTTAAATATTCTGATTAATAATTAGTTAAAAAATTCGGATAAGCCGAACCTGAACCGAAATTTAATACCCAAATCCAACCCGAACCCAAAATTTAATACCTGAATCCGACCCGAACCTGCGAAAATACTCGAACGAATTTTGTATAGATAAACCTGAAATATCCGAAATCCAAAAGATCCGACATAATCGAGTCTGGGTACCCGAATGCCCAGAGATATTGGAAATAGCTCAAGCATTCGATCTGTTCGAAGTTAAAATATTTTTAAAATTAAATAGTAGTTTTATTTGCATGTAAAACACAGCTCCACCCAATCCTCACTAATTTCGTATACTAGGGCCATTTGAATAAATATTGGAAAATCTGAACTAATTACGGAATTAAATTGAAGTTGTGGGCCTTACGCGTAAAATTCGAAAGGTTTTCTGTTTCTGATTTCGGAGCGTAACTACCATCGTCGTCTCCGCGAGTTCTTCTCTGCGTATAGGCCATAGAAAACAAACCCAACAAAACAAAAACAAAACAAAAAAGGCTTTGTTTTTTGTCATTTCTTTTGTCTCTTTCCTAATTTTCCATTTTTTTCATGTGGGTGTGATCCTCTTCAAGGGGATTTCATTGGCAGGTCATACATTCGCATCGGTCAAACCACTCGAATTGGATCCTCAACACAGTTTTTTCGCGAATCGTAAACGATTCATATTTTTCTGGTATCGTTTTTCTTTTGAATTTCTCCAGAAATTAAGCTGGGAAATCAATCGATTACCGTCTCCCAAACGAGTGATTCGTCTGATTGATTAGATTTTTGTTCATTAGGACTTCTTAGTGGATAGACAAGAAGAATATGGGGGCCCCATTAGTGTGCCACGGGCATTCTCGTCCCGTCGTCGATGTAGCTTATAGTCCGGTGACTCCAGATGGATTCTTCCTCATTAGCGCCAGTAAAGGTATGATTTTTTTTTCTCATCGTGATATGATTCAGTCTCGATCGATTGATATTTGAAGATCCATGATTCAATACGTGGAATTGCGCATATTCTGGATTATGATTGCATTTTAGCGAAATGATTTTGGCTGCCTCTTATTCTCTATTGTCTGAATTTTTGATCTTTTTGCTGATCTAATGGAGAATTAGGATGATGACTTGCCCTCATTGTTGTAACTTTAACTGAATCCTCTTCGACTTCTCTGATATTTAGATTCAAACCCGATGTTGAGGAATGGGGAGACTGGTGACTGGATAGGGACTTTTGAAGGACACAAGGGGGCAGTTTGGAGTTGTAGCCTTGATAAAAATGCTATGCGTGCTGCCTCAGCTTCTGCTGATTTCACTGCGTATGTTGTTCTTCCTGTTGCGTTTCATTCAAGACTTTAGCTAACCATTTAGTCTTTAACTATAATAGCCACTGGTAATGAGTTGACTTGTTTGCTTAAAGCTTAATGTGATGGGATAAATTGTTTTCAGAAAAATGGTTTAGCGAAATAAATGGGCACCACTAACTTCCTTGGGATTAAAGCTTTTTTCTTGTGACTATAATACATTCAGGAAAATATGGAATGCATTGACAGGAGATGAATTGCACTCTTTTGAACACAAGCATATTGTTCGTGCATGTTCCTTCTCAGAGGTAAAATTTAGTTTTTTTCATTTCCCCACAAAAAAGTGATATATGGATGGTGGGTTTCTCTAAAGCTAGTAGGATTTGAGTGTCTTTGTGTCATTTGTGTTTCCACTGTGGTCTTAATGCTCACCAAATTTCATTCTAGGACACTCACCTTTTACTCACTGGCGGAATGGAGAAAATTCTTCGGATATTCAATTTGAATAGGCCAGACGCACCTCCAAAAGAAGTTGAGTACTCCCCTGGTTCAATCAGAACGGTTGAATGGCTTCATAGTGATAATACTATATTAAGCTCTTGCACAGATACCGGTGATATTAGGTTTGTCACTATGTTGTTCCTGGGTTTAGACTTAGTCCTACCATAGACCTGATTTCATCGGCCTTGAATTCTATGCCCTCTGTAGGTTATGGGACATAAGAAGTGACAAGATAGTTCAAACATTAGAAACAAAGTACCCAGTCACTAGTGCTGAAGTCAGTCGGGATGGGCGATACATAACTACTGCTGATGGATCTAGTGTCAAGTTTTGGGACGCCAATAAGTATGTTCCAGATACATGTAATGCATCCTCAATCGTTTTATCGTTTTTTGTCCTTAATGCTTAGAGTTTTTTTCTTAATCCTGCTCTCCTAGTTTTGGATTGCTGAAGAGCTATGACATGCCTTGTAATGTTGAATCGGCATCCTTGGAACCAAAACACGGCAACACTTTCATTGCTGGAGGAGAAGATATGTGGGTTCATAGGTTTGATTTCCAAACTGGAGAGGAAATAGGTAAGTTTCTTGAAGGGAGAGTGATCTATTTGGTATCATTTTAGGAATCTATGTTTATTTGTTTAAGCAAATGCGGCGAATGTAGGGTGTAACAAGGGTCATCACGGGCCAGTTCACTGTTTGAGGTATGCGCCAGGAGGGGAGTCATACACGTCAGGCTCAGAAGATGGGACAGTCAGAATATGGGAGGTGGGTTCGGTGAACCATGAGGAGAGCAGTCAAAGCAGTCAGAGCAGTCACATAAAGCTTGTGGCAGAGGAGGTTGTGCGTAAAGCTGAAAGTCTAAAAGCCTCAGAAGTGAAATGAAACATGAATAACTATTACTAGCTTATGATATCATAGTGGGAGAGAGACTACTACCTTCGGTTACTTTTGGCTGACTATAGTATATGTGAGAAGTTTTGGCCTTTTATCTTTTCTTTAATAAATGAAATGAAGCATTTTTCTTCTGTGATCTAACTCTGAGAGGTTGGAACAGCAACTCAAAATTACTTGCATTGATCAAGCATAGAACATAATGAACTACAACCAAATGTAAATGCTGGTAACAATTTGCAGGGTGGAGAAAAGCGTTCTTAGTAGCTTCATCCTCCCATTCAACCCCTCGCAGTCATCTTCATGTGTATCTATTACAAGATCACGGCCCTTGGCGCTCTCAGAATCATCTATTTTGGACCTTTGAGTATCTTAAGATATTCGAGAGAAGAAAGGCGAACGGCTCCAGTAGATACTCTTCACTGTACCCAAAAGTAGCCGGAAGAGTGATTCTAGTTTTAGAAAGGGACTGGAGTTTCTCGTTTGTAGTGTTCATCACTTTCTCTTTACTTATTACCTCTTCTATCTGAAATGACATATTTACACACAGACTAGTCAGGCTTGGAACATAAATCAGCCATGTCAAATCCCTTAGGCCTTCCTAGTTCACTATGTCTGCACACCTAAAACAAGTACATTGAAACACATCAAAGTAAGACATACTTTTATGACCGCTGATAAAAACAGACAAACACACAACATAATAGCGTGGTTAAGAAGTTGGGCCTTGTTACCTGTTGGATCCACCTAAAGAGCCCAATTTTGGCTGTTGAAACGACAAATTGACCAATTATCATGCTCAGGAGTCAGGATCAGGAAGAGGCAAACTTAACAGAAATCAAAACTTGGAAAATAAAAAACCCTAAACTCTTGCTTTTTGGCTCTCTGCTCCACTGGTTTTGGCTTTTCTCCATTTCGTCCTCAGTTCGCTTGCTTTCCAGTTTCACTGTGTAATTTTCCTCATACTTTTCTGTCATCTTCTCAGTACATTTTTAGTTTTTGATTGCTGGTCCATTCTTTTCGGCTGAAATGTATGACATTTTGTCCAAATTCGACCTACCAAAAGTATGTTTTTCCCTTTCTTTTTCTGATTCTGTTTTGTGTGTGTAATCTATCTTTACAAAAGCAGATCAGTGGTAGTGAGCTTATCTGAGGAGAAGACATGTTCGCTCTTTCCAAGGTTTTGCGACGGTTAGCTTCATCGATTATAGTTGTGCACATACCATTTGATTCTTAATTTACTATTTCATTTGTCTTCTCTAAGCTGAAAAAAGGTTCCTTTTAGATAAAGATGAAACAACAACTAGGTTTTAGATGCGCCACTGAAATGCTTTTTGTCTGTTTTGAGTGGTATAATTTAAACAGCTTCTGTTTTCAGAAGCCAGAGTCTCCGACTTGGAGCTTGCAATGCTGTGTACTCTAAGCTAGATATACCACTGCAAGAAAGGAACTTTGCTATTAAATCAAATGCTTTGCTACATGATATATACGAAGCTCCCAGTAGATTTTACGAGCTCTCTTGGATTTACTCTACCGGAAAACGTTCACTTTCCTCGGAAGCTGGCGCTAAAAGTGCCGGAGAAGAACATGTCATAAAAAACAGGACTTCAGATCTTGAGACTTTAAGCGAGACTAGTAGTGATAGCGAAGGTGAGGAGGATTTCTCAGGTAATGAAGATGACACTGAAGGGGCAGAACTGGAACTACACGTCCCTGAATCTGAGGCTGGTAAAATAGAGGTAGGCAAGAGATCATCAGAGCTGTTTAAGGCCATTCTTTCTGTGTCAGGTGTGGCTGTAGGGAGTGCACTTGACAAATGGGTTGAAGAAGGAAAGGAGATCAACCGCACAGAATATGCAAATGCGATGTTACAAATCCGTAAACGTCGGATGTATGGGAGAGCATTGCAGGTACTTATTTTATTTTTGTTTCAACATGAGCTGGATATTGAGGTCGATCATTTTGTTGAGAATCAAAGAAACTTGCTTGGTACCCAATAATGCTTTTTGTTAGGCCTTTTGAGTTTAGATTTTAAATTCCTCTGCTTTATGTTCTCTAACTGTTGGTTTCTGCGTTGTCTTGTAATCTGTATAGATGGCAGAATGGTTGGACGAAAATAAGCCATTTGAATTGGAAGAGAAAGATTATGCTTCTCAGCTTGATCTCATTGCCAAAGTACATGGCCTGTACAAGGGCAAACTTTATATTGAAAGAGTCCCAGAATCTTTCAGAGGAGAAATGGTCTACCGTACCCTCCTGTCGAATTATGCGGCAGCAAGCGATGTGAGGAAAGCAGAAGAAGTTTTCAACAAAATGAAGCACATGGGATTACCTCTGTCATCATTTGCATGTGATCAGATGCTTAATCTGTACAAGAGAGTTGACAAGAAGAAAATACCCGATGTGTTATTGCTGATGGAGAGAGAAAATCTGAAGCCGAGTCTTCACACATACAAAATTCTGATTGACACCAAAGGATCGTCAAATGACATAAGTGGGATGGAACAAATTGTTGAGACAATGAAAAGTGAAGGTGTTGAGCTTGACCTTCGTGCAAAATCTAACATTGCAAGACACTATGCAACAGCTGGGCTTATAGAGAAGGCTGAGAACGTGCTTAAAGAGATGGAAGGTGAAAGCTTGGAGGAAAATCGGTATGTGTGCAAGGATCTACTTTCCATCTATGGCCTTCTCCAGAGAGCGGACGAAGTGACCAGAATTTGGAAGATCTGTGAAGAAAAACCTCGTTACACCGAGTGCATTGCTGCAGTCTTGGCTTTCGGAAAGATTAATAAAGTCAAAGAAGCAGAGGTTGTTCTTGAGAAGTTGTTGAAGATGGGTCAAAGAGTTTCTTCTAATATTTACTCTGTTCTTATAAGGGTTTATGTGGATCACAAGATGGTCGCAGAGGGTAAGGATCTTGTGAAGCGGATGTTGGACAGTGGATGCACTATGGGAGCCTTAACATGGGATACAGTGATCAAGCTCTATGTGGAGGCCAAGGAAGTAGAAAAAGCTGAGTATTCACTGAGCAAGGCAACACAGTCAAAAAAGATAAAACCGTTGATGAGCTCCTTCATGTACCTGATGGATGAGTATATGCGAAGGGGTGATGTTCACAATGCAGAGAAAATCTTCCAGAAGATGAAGGAAGCTGGCTATCAACCGCGCTTCCGGGTGTACCAAGCCCTTATCCAAGCTTACGTCAATGCCAAAGCCCCAGCTTATGGGATGATAGATAGAATGAAAGCTGATAACATCTTCCCCAACAGTAAAGGATTCGCTGCTCAGCTCGCTAAAGCTGATCCTTTCAGGAAGACGACTCTCTCCGATATCCTTGACTGATCAACCTTTTTTAAGTAGTTACTTAGTTTAATTAAACCCTCCTGATATAATAACTCTATCCATCTCAAGAAGACGACTTCACGTCTGGTGTAGTATGAGTTACTACACTCATACTCACAGCTCAAGTCTGGTGATGGGCTTCACGTGTTGTTTATATTCTGTTATTTGGGCTAATTGAGAATATTGATGGGCTTTTAAATATAAAGTGGGCTTTAACGTGCATTTATACTAGACCTCTGATTTGAATTGCCACGTGGAGATTTGGAAGACACGAATAAAATATCAAAGTGGGTTCCACTTGAGTTTGGAGTTTTGTATGAAAAGAGGGAAAAGAGAAAGGATCTCGACAGTTCCAACACCCACATTGAGCCATTTCCCAAGTTGGTGCACGTCTTTCAATGCCCTCGTCTTCATCAAAACTCATCGTTTTACTTTCTTTTTCTTACTTAAGCTGCTTAAGGAAGAGTAAGATTGGGATTTTATTTGACAACAAAACTTGATATATAAACCGGAGGAGTTTCGGATAAGTCTCATATTACTTTTTGGAATTTGTAATTAAAAACAATTATATTTGTTGTCCTTCTAATGCAAGCGGAGATTATATGTTCATATAAAGTTGTTGTATTTAGTGGAAGATTCATGTCTTATTTTGTCAATAATAATACAATTATAATAAGCACATTTTACACAAGTTGCTAATTTATTTATATATCAATGTACCTACCTACTGCGGGGCTAACAGAAAACAAAAAGAATAACCATTGCATGAATGCTAATGTTCTTTAAAAAAATTAGTAATGCCATTTGACCAGAATTAGTAAATAATCGCCGATTAATTATTTGCTCTAATAATTCGCCGAAAGCAGATTTTAATTTGATCTTTGTCCTAATAAAACTAAGATTCTATTTTAATCTTAGGTTTGAACATGTAGACGGTAAGAACCCTGGTTAGGGTTTATTTGGTCCCCGGTGCAAACATCAGCTCCTTTCGCAGATATTTTCCACTCCCACTATTTTAATAAATAACACTTTCTTCTCTGCCGAGCGAGTCACCTTATCGTCTCTCTGTCTCCTCCTACCTATATTTTCTTTCTCTCTGGTTTTTTTTTCTGGAGAGTGTGGTGAGATAGAGAGATGGAAGGTCTGATACAAACCAGAGGAATCCTCTCTTTACCCGCTAAACCCATTGGAGCGAGAAGCTTTCTTCAACCCTCTAATGGCTTAAAGCAAAGACTTTTCACCAAAAATTTACCTGCTTTGTCTATATCCTCTGTTGGCAACAACAAATTTCAGCCTTCTCAGGTAAATCGACCTGGGATTTCAATTCCCTCCAAGGTGAGAAGCAGAGGGTTCATCTGCAAGGCGGAAGCTGCAGCCGCCGGAGACGGAAATGTATACGACGGAGGGGACTCGGCGGCTATGGCGGTTTCGCCTAAGATTTTGGGTGTGGAGGTGACGACTCTTAAGAAGATTGTCCCTTTAGGGTTAATGTTCTTTTGCATCCTTTTCAATTATACAATTCTGAGGGACACGAAGGATGTTTTGGTGGTGACGGCGAAAGGAAGTTCTGCTGAGATTATACCCTTTTTGAAGACATGGGTGAATCTTCCTATGGCTATTGGGTTCATGTTGCTCTACACCAAACTTTCAAATGTTTTATCTAAAAAGGCTCTCTTCTACACCGTTATTGTCCCTTTCATTGTCTACTTCGGAGCCTTCGGTTTTGTGATGTACCCTCTTAGCAATTTGATTCATCCTGAAGCTCTTGCTGATAAGCTCCTTGCAACACTCGGCCCCAGATTCATGGGTCCACTCGCAATTATGAGAATTTGGAGTTTCTGTTTGTTCTATGTCATGGCCGAGCTTTGGGGCAGTGTCGTGGTTTCAGTTCTCTTTTGGGGATTTGCCAATCAGGTGATTACTGTCTTCTATTTTTATGCTTCTGTTAGTCATAGACTCTTCGTATATAGATTTTATAGCCCTTGAACTTTTGGAACCCTTTTGAGTCAATATCTATTCTATTCGTGAGTTAAATTCTATGCAATCTTTTGGTGGCAGATTACAACTGTTGATGAAGCCAAAAAGTTCTATCCTCTGTTTGGACTAGGTGCCAATGTTGCACTTATCTTCTCAGGAAGAACTGTGAAATATTTCTCTAACATGAGAAAGAATCTTGGTCCTGGAGTTGATGGCTGGGCTGTTTCATTGAAAGCTATGATGAGTATTGTCGTGGGGATGGGCCTTGCCATCTGTTTCCTCTACTGGTGGGTGAATAGATATGTCCCCCTTCCAACCCGTAGCAAGAAGAAGAAGGTAATAATATGGCTGAACGTACAAAATACTTATGGTTCTATGTGATTGAATGCGCAGCTTATGAGGTTTCTTCTGATTTCTTACAGGTGAAACCACAGATGGGAACAATGGAGAGCTTGAAGTTCTTGGTGTCATCACCATACATTAGGGATCTTGCTACTTTGGTGGTTGCGTATGGAATAAGTATTAACCTCGTTGAAGTCACATGGAAATCAAAGCTTAAAGCTCAGGTTACTTATATGGACAAGTTACTATTTACTAGTTACCACCACTACTACTACTACGCGTCTCCTGAGAGCCTAAAGATTCTTTCTTTTTACGCAGTTCCCTAGCCCGAATGAATACTCAGCATTTATGGGTGACTTTTCAACTTGCACGGGTATTGCAACATTCACGATGATGCTTCTGAGTCAATACGTGTTCAAGAAGTATGGTTGGGGAGTTGCTGCAAAGATCACGCCAACTGTTCTGCTATTGACCGGTGTTGCCTTCTTCTCTTTGATACTGTTTGGTGGCCCATTCGCACCAGTAGTTGCCAAGCTTGGTATGACACCACTACTCGCAGCTGTGTACGTTGGTGCCCTCCAGAATATCTTCAGCAAGAGCGCCAAGTATAGCTTGTTCGATCCTTGCAAAGAAATGGCATATATCCCATTGGATGAAGACACTAAGGTTTCTCACCTTTTCTCTTAAAGAAAGTAGTTGCATTCATTTGATCTTAAGTTTAAACCGGGTACGGTTTGTGCTATTGACTTGCAGGTTAAAGGCAAAGCTGCCATTGATGTGGTCTGCAATCCATTAGGGAAATCAGGCGGTGCTCTAATCCAGCAATTCATGATCCTTACATTCGGCTCACTCGCCAATTCCACACCTTACCTTGGAATCATCCTGCTGGGGATAGTCACTGCCTGGTTAGCTGCAGCTAAGTCGCTGGAAGGACAGTTCAACACTCTCATGTCTGAAGAAGAGCTTGAGAAGGAAATGGAGAGAGCTTCATCAGTCAAGATCCCTGTTGTGTCTCAGGAGGATACAGCAGCAGGAGAATCTACGATAATTAAGAGTTCTACACCTACCAACATATAGACTTTGATGGATAAATTGTTTTGGGGATTTTGATTATGTGAGTGTTTGTAAGGTTTCGGTGGGAGAAAGATTTGGATAGTGAGCCTTACGCATGTTTTTCATTATCATTTTTGTTTTCTTAATACCAATAGGAAACTAATAAAATTTTCAAGTTCAATAATCGTATATGATTGCTATTGTGACTCAAATAGAGATTCTTACTAATTTTGGTGAATACTCAAAAGATCATTGCGTGAATCAAAACCAAATTTTTCGAGTCAATCCTTGTAAAAAACATATCTTTCGAGTAAATTAAATCCCAAATGACATATCATCCGTTAATTTGAAGAGTTTTGACAGTTCTGTTTTGTGGACTTTATCTTCTCGCTTTAAAACCCCAATGTAAAACCTCTACGAGTGACCATGTTCTTTGTGCTCTGTCTCTCTGACAATGGCGTCTTCTGCTCAAACTCCTCACTTTAATCTCAATCCAGGCAAGTGCAACTCTTTTCAACGCAAACCTCATAAACATAGAAACGTTAATATCCATTGGAATTTTGGAATTCGGAAACTTATCTTGAGAAAATCTCAAGGACTATCAGTTCTTAGCTCGTGTTCTAGCAGTACCGAATTTTCGAATTCTCAATTACATGGGCTCTGTGAGAACGGGAAGCTGGAAGAAGCTATGAAGCTTCTGAATTTTATGCAGGAGTTGCGGGTTGTTGTAGACGAAGATGTGTTTGTCGCTTTGGTCAGGCTGTGCGAGTGGAAGAGAGCACATGAGGAAGGTTCTAAGGTTTATTCTATTGCTATCAATTCCATGAGTAGTCTTGGTGTTGAACTTGGTAACGCGTTTCTCGCTATGTTTGTGAGGTTTGGTAATTTGGTTGATGCCTGGTATGTCTTCGGTAAAATGTCGAAGAGAAATTTGTTTTCTTGGAATGTGTTGGTGGGTGGTTACGCAAAGCAAGGGTATTTCGACGAGGCGATGTGTTTGTATCATAGAATGTTGTGGGTTGGTTGTGTAAAACCTGATGTTTATACCTTCCCCTGTATATTGAGAACCTGTGGAGGTATACCTAATTTAGCTCGAGGAAGAGAAGTTCATGTTCATGTGGTTCGATACGGATATGAATTAGATATTGATGTGGTAAACGCTTTGATTACTATGTATGTGAAGTGTGGTGATGTAAAGAGCGCGAGGTTACTTTTTGATAGAATGCCTAGGAGAGATATAATCTCATGGAATGCAATGATCTCCGGATACTTTGAAAATGGAATGTGTCATGAAGGGTTGAATTTATTCTTTGCAATGCGTGAACTTTCTGTTGATCCTGATTTGATGACCATGACCAGTGTTATCTCTGCTTGTGAGCTTCTTGGAGATGGAAGGTTAGGAAGAGATGTTCATGCTTATGTGATAAGCACGGGTTTTGCTGTTGACATATCTGTCTGCAACTCTTTAACTCAGATGTATTTAAATGCTGGGTTATGGCGTGAAGCTGAAAAAGTTTTCAGCAGAATGGAGCGCAAAGACATTTTGTCATGGACCACCATGATTTCAGGCTATGAGTATAATTTTCTGCCCGAGAAGGCTATAGAAACGTACAGAATGATGAATCAAGATTCG
Organism: Lepidium sativum; assembly: GCA_023374145.1. Lineage (NCBI taxonomy): Eukaryota > Viridiplantae > Streptophyta > Magnoliopsida > Brassicales > Brassicaceae > Lepidium > Lepidium sativum. The sequence goes on along the minus strand of JAKUCM010001446.1, from coordinate 23,044 downwards.
GTGAAGCCAGATGAGATAACAGTAGCTGCTGTTCTGTCTGCGTGCGCTGCTCTAGGTGATATAAACATTGGTATTGAGCTCCATAAGTTTGCAATTAAGGCAAGGCTCATATCCTATGTGATTGTTGCAAACAATCTCATTAATATGTACTCTAAATGCAAATGCATTGATAAGGCCTTGGATATCTTTCATAACATCCCTCGCAAGAATGTCATATCTTGGACATCAGTTATTGCAGGGCTTCGACTCAACAACCGGTGTTTTGAGGCCCTAATATTCTTCCGGCAAATGAAACTGACGTTGCTGCCAAATGCAATTACCTTAACAGCTGCATTAGCAGCTTGTGCTAGAATTGGGGCTCTAATGTGTGGGAAAGAGATTCATGCCCATGTACTGAGAACAGGATTGGGGATTGATGATTTTCTTCCAAATGCACTCTTAGACATGTATCTAAGGTGTGGGAGAATGAACATTGCTTGGAATCAATTCAACTCACAGAAAAAAGATGTCGCATCATGGAACATTCTTCTAACTGGATATTCAGAGCGGGGTCAAGGGTCAGTGGTGGAGGAGTTATTTGACATGATGATTAAGTCAGGAGTAAGGCCAGATGAGATTACATTCATCTCATTGTTATGCGGTTGTAGCAAATCCCAAATGGTTAGAGAAGGTTTGATGTACTTTAGCAGAATGGAACAATATGGTGTTACTCCAAACTTGAAGCATTATGCGTGCGTGGTTGATTTGCTTGGCCGTGCAGGCGAACTAGAAGAAGCACACAAGTTTATTCAGAGAATGCCAGTAAAACCAGATCCAGCCGTATGGGGGGCCTTGCTTAACGCATGCAGGATTCACCGCAACATTGATCTGGGTGAGGTATCAGCGCAGTGTATATTTGAGCTGGACAAAGGAAGTGTTGGGTATTACATTCTGTTATGTAATCTCTATGCTGATTGTAGCAAATGGAGAGAAGTAGCAAAAGTGAGAAGAATGATGAAAGAAAACGGGCTAACAGTGGATACAGGATGCAGTTGGGTGGAAGTGAAAGGTAAAGTTCACGCCTTTCTTAGCGATGACAAGTACCATCCTCAAACAGAAGAGATCAACACTGTTTTAGAAGGGTTTTATGAGAAAATGAGTGAAGGTAGGCGTACTACAACAACTTCAGAATCTAGTTCCATGAATGAGACTGAGATTTCAAGAGATGAGATATTCTGTGGACATAGCGAGAGAAAGGCCATTGCATTTGGTCTTATAAACACAGTCCCAGGAATGCCGATTTGGGTGACAAAGAATCTTAATATGTGCGAGAGTTGCCATGCTACAGTAAAGTTCATCTCAAAAACAGTACGAAGAGAAATCTCTGTTAGAGATGCAGAGCATTATCACCACTTTAGAGATGGAGTATGTTCATGTGGAGGTTAGAATGAAGAAATGTAAAAGAGGAATACACGCATCAATAGATTGTTATGTTATTACAGTAAACCTGAATTGTATTTGGTTTTGTTCTCTGTGTAACACTTCATATAAAATAGGAACCGCTCTGTATGTAACATTAGCTAGAAAGAGGTTTCAAATTAAATCTTTTTATTGATATCAGCATATAAACAAAAAAATTGAGTTTTTATTTGTTTTACAGGAAAATAGAATGCAAAATGTATTAAAAAATTCAAAAAGGAAAACTGTTCTATCGTTTTTGGAAATTGAAGGTCTTGATTCCAACAGCAAAGATAACGGCGAAGAGCAAAGGAAAGATGACGTTCATGGCGGCCACAACACCAAGGAAACCTTCTCTGTATCCATAGAAATCTTTAATAAATTGCTTAACACTCGTCGAACCATCACCCTCCATAAGCTCCGTGATATCACCGAACTGTGATACGATTAATCCATACAATGTCCATGAAACTGGGCAAGCCCAGTAGTACCACTCCCACCATACAGGCATACTCTGTTTTGTTTGTCAGGAGAAAACGTTTGGGGTCAAAAATCAAAAATTAGAAAACAATTGGCTCATTTTGCAATTAAGTTAAAACTTTTAGAGTGAGTGGGCTTACGGGACGAGGGATGAGGAAGCCGGAGAAGAGATTCCAGATGCCGTAGAAAGCGGAGGAGACAACGGAGGCGATGTGGTGGTTAGGCGTCATTGCTACAGCCATCATGCCGTAGAAGGTGAAAGTTAAGAATGATCCGTACATAAAGAAGAGGTACCAGAAGAATTTCGCTGCTGTCCACTCGAACCCTATCATTGCGTATACTATGAGACCGTACACTACGGCTTGCACGAAAACGTATGGGATCTCGATGAAAACCTGGAAATTTTAAAAGAGTGGAATTTCATGAATTTGGTAAAGTTTTCTTTTTTTGTGGAAAAATGATATGAATTTTCTCTGTGTTTCTGGGATGGATTCTTTGTGTGTTTTCAAATTACCTGAGCGAAAGCATAGGGCATGGCGGAGTACATTCCGGCGGCTTGTTCTCGGTAAAAGACTGTCCTTTCGACGTTAACGACTGGCTGCACTGAAGCGGCGTTTTGTAACCCGAGGAAGAGAACAGCTGTGTACATTGAACCCATTGCATTGGATAAATCCTGTCTCGTTTTCCTGTAGGTGGAATCAAAATTTGAACTTTGTCAATATACAGTTTTTTATTTCAAGGAAATTTGCTAAGGTTTGGACTTACGTTTTCCCTCCAAGGTCCCAGAACATTGTGCCGAACATGAGAGCAATGCCGATTGTGAAGAGGAATCTCACGGCGGTGTAAGGTGGGTTTCTCCAGTAGGACCAGTGTTGTTTCCATAGAGAAGCCATACATTGTGTCCAGAACGACTGTGAGTATTGTGTCGGGAAATACAGATCCTTTGATCCTGGAGCTGGCTGGCTTAGATCCTTGATAAGCTCCTTGTTTCTCCTATGAAAGAGTAAAGGTTATTACTGTTGTGATCAGATTTTGCTGTTGTTTGTGTATGTTCGTTATTGTGAAAGTACTTACTTGTACAGGTCTGAATTTTGGTAGATCTGGGCAAAATCGACTCCTAATGCCGCTTCTTGAGAAGTGTTGGAAACTTCAAGCATCCAAGTTGCTGGGTTATACCCTTCTGTGATCTTGCTGATCCCTTGAATACTCTGTTGCAGAGTCATGAAAATTCAGTCCATGTCGTACACCAAACTAATTCAAGTATAGTGTCATTATCTCAGTCTTATTTATTACCTCAAAATAGTTGATCAAATGGGTTGATTCGTGGCCAAGAGGTCCAACGTAGATCTCCTCACCTCCACGCTTTAGCAAAAACAACTGCATATATACGCATATCCAAGCATGTTAATAAATGATTACCTCATCGTTTTCAGGCTTTGAAAATTCCTTTTATTTACCTCATCAAAGGCTTCAAATATATCGATGCTGGGCTGGTGAATGGTGCAGACTACGGTTCTGCCTGTGTCGACTGTGTTCCTCACGGTTCTCATAACGATGGCAGCAGCTCGTGCATCCAATCCTGAAGTAGGTTCATCCATGAAGATGATGGAAGGGTTTGCAACCAGCTCCACCGCAATTGTAAGTCTCTTTCTTTGCTCTGTTGACAAACCGCTCTCACCAGGTAGTCCAACTAGTGCTTGCCTCAGAGGCGTTAATTCCACTAGCTCCATCACTTCCTCTATGAACATCTGTACCAAAACAGCAACAAAAGTTAGTATAACGTCGTTTTCCTCATTTTACTTCTGGAAATGATAATGTCTCTGAATTACCTTTCTCTTGGTTGAATCAACTTCTTTTGGTAATCTGAGCCAGGCTGAGTAAACCAAGGACTCGTAAACTGTGACATGTGGGGAATGAATATCAGTTTGTTCACAGTATCCTGAGATACGGGCAAATGTTTGTTGATTCTTAGGGTAACCGGATATGGTGATGTTGCCATCAATGTAACCACCAGTTTTCCTTCCGGCAAGAACATCCATCAGAGTTGTTTTTCCAGCACCGGAGACACCCATGAGAGCCGTAAGCACACCTGGCCTGAATGCACCATTCACACCTTTCAGCAGGACAAGTCTGTCTTCCTGTGTGCCTTGCTCAATCATTTCCTGTGCGAAAGAATCCACAACAAAGATTAGTAGAAAGTTTCTTGCCTTGATGATACGAAATCCTTGAGCAAAGATATTACCTGAGGCATATCAACTGAGTATACAACATTGTCGAAGGTAATTGAATGTGGTTCAAATGGAAGCACCATTCCTCTTTTCTTATTTGCGCTGCCTTCGACTACACCTTCTTTCTGTGCAGATTGAAGTTCTCTCTCGTTCCCATCATTCGCAGCAGGCTCTTCTGCAATAACAGCTTGAGGACCTCCCAAGGCTGTACACAAAGAAAGTTCACAGGGTTTTAAAAAATAAAACAGCTTTTGTGTCAGAAGATGTGATCAATCAAAACGGATAATTACATACCGTTCAGAAACGTCAGAGCAAGCGTGAAACCCAAGTTGAACAGCACTATGAATCCGAGTAAGGCTCCAGTTCCAATCCAGTACCAGTATGCATGGGGTAAGAACCCGCGAGACTTGAGGACAGTAACTCCAAGTGTGTCTGATGAATTTTCGACAGCCTGTAATACAACTAACCAGTCAGTACTGAATGAAAATACCAACACCATGAAATTGATTCTGATTATGGGGTAGTCAGGGCAGGGTAATACTTACTCGACTCCAACTGTGTCCGAAGAACTCGTTAGCCACAATAGCATTTTGTCCGTACATAATAGGGGAGATCCAGTAACCCCATATCCACCACTTCTTAATATCATCTGTATTGATCAGGTTATCGGAAAAGAATGATGAGCTATTGATGTAAGTTTATGAGAAACTGAATGCAAAAGCGTATGTATGAATGCATACTTCGTGAAAGGACAACACCACCCAAGGCAAAGAAGACAAGCATGGCAAATGCACCAAATGTGTTTGCAACGATCATGTTTCTTCCCAATGCTGCCACCATCTTAAATAATGCTGAAGCCATCTGGTTCATGATCACGAGCAGAATATACTGCTTAAATAGCCTGCAACAGACCAGCAAGAAACCAGAAGAAGTCTTAGCAGCTCCCCTTCAAGTATCCAAATTTTTGTTTTTAGATGTTTGGTGGTATACATATATACCTTCCAATGTTGGGATCGAAGCCAATGACATAGTAAGTAATGAATGCTGTGAGAGCGGCTTCGATGAAGCTTATAGGTATCTTGAGGAGCCAAGGAGGCAGGGAGTATACCCACGCAGGGTAGAAGAGGAGATCTCTTTGCTTGTAAAACACAGGAAGTTTTGCAATGGTCATTGAAAGTTCAGACATTCCATTGAACATGAGCATCATAAGGATGAAGAACAAGGCACCCGTGTAAAGACTTCCATCGACCTCAGTCTTCTTTTGCATCTCTGTCCGGAAGAACAACGTCATTGTCGCAAATGCCATAAACAGCAGCTGTAAACAGATGGAAGCAAGCAACAACATTTCCATGAATCTTTCTTGAAGACGAGGAGATTCAACTGCATAATATGAAGACTTGGTACGATGTGTAATTATGTCACTTACTTGTCCGAACTTGAAGTAGTAGACAAAGGAGTTTCTTTTCATGAGTAAGTATTCCCTGGAGAAGCTGGTCTTGAGAAGTTCTTTGATCCCAACTCCGTACTTTTGGGTGGTTAGAGCAGCCGGATGGCTCTTTGTCTTGTCAAAAGGCACGACAAGCTCATCTCCAAGTTTCCGTCCAACGTGGAATGATTGAAACGCCTCTGCAAACTCTCTCACTCTGATGAACCTGTAAGGCTCATTAGGTCGTGCCCAGTACTGCATTTGGTCTTTTTTTGATGTTACCTGCAGGAGTAGTGATTGTAGAAGTATTAGGCATGGAACAAAATCGCTCATATGATTATGTTCTTATGTATTAAGTCTTACTTCTTGAAGGAAATCAGCGATGCCTTTTCTTGGAGGACATTTAAATCCCATGGTTGCAAAGAACTCCACGACGTGATCACGAGGGCCCTCATAGATGACCTCACCTTCTGCAATGAGAATGATATCATCGAAGAGATTGAATGTCTCAGGCGCAGGCTGAAGGAGAGAGATTAGAGCTGTCCCGTTAAAGATGTGAACATAATTTCTGAGCGAGTTAACTATCTGATATGTCGTTGAGCTATCTAGCCCAGTCGATATCTCGTCCATGAACAGAGCTCTAGACGGTCCAACAAGCATTTCACCTACAGATACACAAACAAATCATCAATGGCAAATCAAAATACTGTATTTTTGAAAAAGGTTATCTCTTTGCTCAATGGCTCACCAGTAGTGACACGCTTCTTTTGTCCTCCGGAGATACCTCTCAACATCTCATCACCGACCATAGTGTCTGCGCAGACATCAAGCCCTAAGATCTGCAAAATTTACAAAAGAGTTTAGCTGATTTGAAGCATAAGACTTAAATAAATTTTCTACAAATAAGTTGTCATGAACTACCTTGAGGATGTAATCTGTCATCACATTTGAGTCTTCACCAGCTGTTGACGTTGCCTGTTATAGAATAAAGAAATTTCAACCCAGGATATATTTCCCAATTGGGTTCTGCAGATTTTTACTAACTTGAAGTTTTGAGGGAAGTAATATAGCTAACCTTCATGAAGACATCAATATCAGGGTCAGGTTTAATGTTTGCTTCTTTTTCTCTTCTTGCCAATTCCGTCAACATATCTAATGTATCACCAAAACTTCGATGGTTAGCTAAATCAATGTACTGAGTGATATATTTTGAGAAGATGGAAAGCCAGAAACTGTATAAAACTCACCATAACGAGAACCAACGCCTTGGAATCTAGCTGCATAAGCAAAAGTCTCCCGAACAGTCATCTCACCGATATGAACATCGTTTTGACCGATATACGCAGCAGTTCTTTGTGGCACAAACTCGTTCATTCCATGACCATTATATGTCACACTCCCAGTTTGCTGCAGAGCAAAGAATGAAATTTACATTTGATTCCTCTATCTTTTTGTGAAATCATATATTCATAAGAGAATATACATACATAAAGCTGAACTGAGTGAGGAGGAAAAATGGATTACCCTAAGTTCATGATCAAGCTTTCCCGCCAAGGCAAGCAAGAGTGTCGTTTTCCCAGAACTTGGAGGACCCAAAAGCAGAGCCATCCTGCAGATTTCAAAGTTTTTATTTTGAAGCTGGTCAACAAGTTCGAGTATTTTAAACGTTTCTCAATAAAGAACTAAGATAAATTAAATTTTTTAAGGTTATGTAAATGATTAATGGAATCTGAAATTTCACCTGCCCGGCTTGATGATTCCGCTGACGTCGTTGAGTATAGTGAACTTCTGCTTCCGGTTTGGAACAAGATGCAACGCATTCAGGAGCTTCTGTTAATATTATCGAAGAGTTTTCTGTAAGAGATATTGTTTTTGTTTGAATATAAAATCAAAAGAATACACAAAAACGTATTCTTACATCTGCAAAATTGGAGATGAAATTAACAAACGTTGGTAAAGCTCTCCCTCCGACATGAACCTCTGCTCCAACTTTCAGATGATCAAACCGAACTTCTATTGTCGGTAAATCGATTCCAACTCTGCCATTTCATACAATTCAAAGTTTAATCCAAAGATGAACATCAAACGAAACAGAGCTCTTATGCTCTGTTTCGAATGAAAGTTAAAGTAAAACACAAAGTGTGTATTTTTACCTATCAATACGGTTTTTGAGTTTCCAAAGGAGTTTCTCATGCTCATCTTCACCAGATTTGATGAGCCTCTCAAGCAATCTCTTGGTATCTTGAAACCCAAGCTTCTCGATATCAATCTCGCTGACTCCATGGGAGGCACTGAGAATTCCTTTCCTTACACGATCAAAAGTGGGGAGCTTCTCTAAAGCAGCCCATCTCAAAGCTTCTTCATCGTCTTCTTCTCTAGAAGATCTCGAGAAAATCTCCTTTCCTGTATCTGTTCTCCACACTGAGGAGTTTCTTCTCAAACTATTACTCGCTTTCTGAAAACTTGTCCCCTCCATTTTTCCCGGAGTTTAGTAAAAATCCTAGAAATCAAAACCTTTTCTTTTTCTCTTCTCTCTCTATTTTTTTTCTTTATGTTAGATTTTCTAAAATGTTAACGAAAAGAATAAAAGATTAAAAGAACAAGTTTTTTGAAATATGGAGAGATTGTAGTAGATGGAAGATGAAAAGAATGTAGCATTTCGGGGTTCATATATACACTCAATGAAGAGACTCATAATTTAGACACATTCATGTCTCTAGTCTTCTTTCACCAAAGTAGACAAATCAGAAACGGAACGTGACGAAAAAGCCTAACGTTCTACGCTTTTTCCTTAATATCTATCTAGAAGCAAGCAACACTGCTTCACCAATTAAATTAATTGATCCCACTTTTTCATATCTAATTATTACAAGAATCATAGTACAGTGTGAATTGAACATTCGAGGTTTTTCTCTTTTAAACATACATTATATTCTCCACCATACTTGTTATAACTAAAGTTAGCACAATAAGAATCTGTATTTAACCTGAGTGCAATACTTTGTTTAATAGATATTCCAACAATTACGAATAGGGCTTGTAGTAAAGTAGTGATCGGCAAACAGTGAGTTCTTTTTTTCTTGTGGGTGTTCTAAAATACGGCTTATACGACCGTATATACAGTGTATGATGAATAGAAGTATCATATTTCTATTACATACGATGATAATCAATACGAATGTATATATGTCGTTTATACAAGTTTCTATTTTTATGATAACTACTTTTTGTAGAATGCCCTGTTTTTATAACTCTAAACCCTAGTAACTTAATCACTTTTTTTTCCCCACATACTCAAAAGTTTATATCTATATATACTTAGCTTATTTTCATTACTTTATGTTATAGATTTGTGATATTTAGGTTTTAGTATTTTGGAAATATAATATTTTGTATATATATATATGATTTCTTAACAAAATTATATTTATCGTGTAATCCCGCATAAACGACTATATATATATATAAATGGATTATTGTGTATAGCGTATCTTAGAACATTACTTTATATATAACTGAGATCATTTTAGTGTGTGCGCGGATAAAGAGTTGTTCTTCTCTATTAGTAGCCTTCTTTCTAAAAATTCATTTTCCTTCTTGATATATGATTATTTTCTTTACTCTTAAGCTTTTGTGTTAAAATCTGAGATATTTTTCTGGAGATTTTGTTATTTGAGACGAGTTTAGTCTTCACCAAATATGGGCCGGATCTTTTTGGGACGATTAGCACCATACTTTAATTCCTTTGTGTTTCTCTGTTTATCAGACCAAACTCAATTATCATGATGCACATATGGACAAAGTTCACCTCCAAAACAACATTTATGTTTTTCTTTATCATCAATCGTAGAACTGCCCTAGTTTATTTATCTTTATGTTTCTTTTTTTTCGATTTAAACCACCTGATGATAAAAGTACGATTTTTACGGCAAATAACTATATTAACTTGGGAGAAAAACATTATAAAATAAACATTTTACAACTGGTAGTAATGTATATTGCACTCTAGATCAGAAGCTTTCAACAAAGACCGGTCTCCAATTGGATGAATCTAGTATATATTAGGAGACAGACGCAAGAGATGAAATAGTGATGTAAGAAGAATAAAACACGTTCTAATTACTGAACAGTTAGTAAAAATCCAAAAAATTAAACAGTGATTTAGACGTTGACGATTCTTGTTAGCAGCCTCTTGTCCTCAGTCCACCAATATTTAATTGAATTGTATCCATTTGGACTTTATTGTATTTATTGTCATTACTAAGAGATTGACCGGGTTACGCCCGGTTTTTGGTTTAGAAACATTTATGTGTAGTTTATTTCTTGGGTAACTTGTCAAATTTTGTGATATGTGTTGTATTTATGAAATGAAAGGTATAGAAATCAGAAATGGATAATTTTATTATTATTTGGAATGGTAAAATTAAAGATATGTTGCCCTACATATTGGACAATTTTTATTTGCGTTAAGCCAACTTATTATGCAATCATGGTGGTAGATGTGGTTGCATGATAGATTATTAATGACATCTCGTCCTTTCAATGTTTGAAGGCAAATAGTGCAATTTTTCAGTTTCCTCATCAGGAGTGGCATTTCTTTTAGTGAATTTTAATAGGGCAACGACCAAATCTGTGTCTATTCTTGATCGATCTTGGTAGTTGTAATATTTAATGTTGAAATATATTGTTATATTGTTACCTGTTTCCAAATTTGTAGATATGGCAACACCATTATGTATGCCATGAAGTTGTCAATCATATTGGTTGCTTTTGTATCTTCTATGTCATGGTATGTTAGGAGTTAATGAAGATTATGTGTCAAGGTGATCCATGATATAGGTGTTCCGTTTGTTTGGAAAGAAATTTGTATAACAATATTACTCTGTTGTGTGAGTGGTCTTTTGATATTGAGATAAGTTTCACTTTGCATATGAATGATAGGAAGACGACCTTCAAATGAAAAAGAGTATGTGAGAGGAAGCGGATTTGGTGTGAATGGTTTTTGTGATTTTGATGATGATCTCTTAGTTATATATATATATATATATATATATATATATTTCTTAAATGTATTATTTTTGATGTGTTGTTGACTGATGTATATGTTTGAAAAATGGGGAAATCAAAATTTTGTAAGAAGTAATACCGAAGAGGTCAATGTTGGTGACAGCAATTGCAGAAAACTCTTGGAAAGTCTTTAGCCTAAAATTGTCTTCTTCAATTATGTGATCTCCGAGTGGTGCTGGGAGGAATGTTCTTTTGTCAGTTAAACAGATGGACTGATTGTAGTCGGAGACGCGATAGTACTTCTTGCTGGGATTGACCATGAAGTTTTTCAATTTGAATATTGTCGTCGCCATCAATTCTTCTTGAAACCGAATTGCCCGGTTTGCCGAAATAAAAAATTGAATTGCATTTCCCTGTAGTCGTATTGATACGAAAAAATCTGTGTTGTATATTTAGAATAAATAGATTTCAATGTACCTTGGAGCCCAAGATAAGAAGTTCAATGCCTTTAATATTCTTCTTGTACGTATTAAAAAGTTTAGAAAAATTATAAGGAACAAAAAAAATAAAACAAAATGGGACTGGGAAAAGAAAAACACATCAAATAGAGACCAAGACATACAAAATCTAAGGCCTAAAATTATGCAATTGTAGATTTGAGATACATGTGAGCATTGGTCATACATTCAGATTCTTTAGTTTTTTTTTAATTCTCTATGTTTGTTATTTTGATTCATAAATCATACTATCGTTTTCTATTTTCAATGTTATTTTAATAGATATTTTTTACTTTGCTTGTATTCATATATCAATTAATATATCTATTGTAGCTTAGTTGTTTAACAATATAAAGATAATATACTAATTTTAATATAAAAAAATATTTTGAAGCATCAGCACAAAAAAATTAAATGACATGTCAATGTAAAAATGTTTTAAGAAACTTTTAACAAAAAAATTTCGTGAAGTTGTAACTTAATATTTAAATCATACATTTAGGTAATTCACTTATATGGTTAGAAAATAATAATATGCATCTACATTTTTGTTTAGTTATAATAACAAATCAATATATATATATATACATTATTTTTAACTCATATTCTATTAGCTAAAATAAAACGTGTAATTAAGATCTAGATTAGTTCCAAATATCTTTATCAAACATTATATTGAAGGAACGCCTATACTTACTCTATAAACAAGGTTTAATAGAATGTGCGTTGGTAGTCATTAAAATTCAACTGGTTCTTTTGTTATTGATCTATTATTCAAATCCTATAAAACTCCAAATAATATTTAGAACACATAGATTTCAATGTACCTTGGAGTCCAAGCAAAGAAGTTCAATGCCCATTAGAATATTTCTCTTTTTGAAATTCGTAGCTTCCCAATGATGCAGGAGTCGTGCAATGACCTCTTCACTGCAGAATTGGCCGTCTATTTCATCAAGGATTTCAAAAGTGAATGATTTGGAAGAGGGGACGGTAATTTGTGGTGTCATCTTTTGGTAAGTGGAGATGGAGGCGTAAATATGGTGGTTTGTTATTTCTCGAATAGTTTGGGAAACTGAGGTGAGAGACTAATATTTGTATACAAAAATGTAAATTTAATGTGAGATAGTGAGCTCTGGTGAGTAATTACAAAGTGGGGTGTGATGAGTTAATGTCTAATTTAAAAGCAAGTAATGTGATTAAGTAAGGGGGGGGGGGGGGGGGGATATGAATCAACTATGACATTGATCTCTCCGGTTTATGCTTTAAATTGAGTAGCAAGTAACCTCGATCCAGCTCTGATCTTGAACAATCACCTCTAATTCCCATTAAAGCATAGTAATCCACGTTTCCGATTTCTCCATTCGCGATTCTCTGCTTCAATTGTTGAATTTTGTTGGTTAGAACACATAATTTTCCCGAGATTTCTCTGTACCGGACATTGTGTCGTTTCCAAACCGGACTGGAAAGTTTCCGGTCACGTAAAATCGAGTTGTAAAGAAGTTTCATTTGTAACTTAATTTAATGTGAGACATTTGAATATCCATATTACACGTCGGTTGATTTACAGTGATGAAGTTGTTTTATTTATGGTAATTAATTTAATGTGAGATAGTGGGTTTAGAGTTTTTTTTTTTTGAAAAATTATTTTTAAAACATAAGCTGATGTGACAACAATATAGGAGTTTGAGAAAGATGAGTTGGATATCTTAGGAGGTCTCAAAACATTCAATATTAGTAAAGATAAATAACTGTAATTTCTTAAAATATGAGTAAAAACCAGACCTGCATTTTGAAAACGAATGTTATATGCTGGGCTACGTGTAAAAAATAGGTAGACTTACTTATCTGAGTCTTTAATCAAGTCCTAATAAAGAGGATATAATTACAATTAAAGAGATAAAAGTAAACGTGTGGGGATAAAAACAAAGTTGGAGCGTAATTAGTTGAATTCTTAATTATAATAGTCACAGACGAAGATTCGAATTTGACGATGAATTAATGAAGACGAAATGAAAAGTTGGTATTGGTTAGATTCCTCAAAACTCATGTGAGATGATAATTCACAAGCAGTTTCTTGGAAGTTCACATTTTCATGTCCCTCCTAACTGTATCGATTCTGTTGTTATTTTTGTGGCTTTAATAGTTTCCTCAAAAGTAGGAACCTTCGTGTTTCAACTATCAACCAACAAGAATGTCGTAATCCGGAAATAGCTTAGGCTAATGAAAGCAATTAAATTGGCAGGCCATGTACGAGTTGGGTGATTTGCTAGTTGTTGTGCACACCCATCTTATATTTTCAGAGATAATTTTGAATGAGATTGCATCTAATTATATTTTGAAATTTTATGGGATTGCATTTAGTGAAATGATTGATTCTTGTTAGTAGTAAGCCTAAACGAACCTAAAGCCCAAAACCAAATAAGACCCAAAATTTAATAAGACTCAAAACCAAATCCATCAAAAAAGATCTAAACATGGTTTGGCGAGCTTGTACCAAACAATGAAACGCAATTGGAGAATTTTGTGAAGTCGATAAGTTATAATTCTCTAATCAAATCTAGCAAATTCACCGATGAGAATTAGAAAAAAGGATTTCCGAACATCAACAACACGAGACTATCCATCCAGCAATCAAGCAAATAACCTACGTCAAAATAAGTGAAAAAGGAGCTAGTTATATAGTAAGACTTTTAAACTCTTTAATGACTAGATCTTTATATTTTCACTAATTGTTAATTTCTATCTGTCCCGTAATTTCACCAGATTTAGTTTATAGATTGTGTGGCCAATCCATCTCTTCTAAAAGATTTTAATGAGTATGCATATAAATGGGCTTTTTAGGAGGATGTATTGAACTGAAGATTTGGAGAGTGATTTGATTTTTAAATAAGATTGTCAATGATTTTAAGATTTTGGGTGAATTCAAGAAATTTCTTATGATTTAGAATTAAAATTCTAGATTATTCTACCTAAAACCATAAGAATTGGTTCTTTGTATTTTTTTTCAACTAGCCTACTAGATTTTTAAATCTCACTCTTACAACTGTAGGTAGGGGGTTCGATATCTGGTATCATAAATTTGTAAAGTGACTACACTACTGGGCTACCTGTACTCGGCAATTGGTTCTTTGTATTTATAACTAAGAAAATCTTTTAAAATTTTATGCATACATTAAAATTCCAATATTCAATAACACTGGATTTAAAATAATTTTTTAAAATCTCTAATTCAATAACACTAAATTTTAAGAAACAATTATAAATCCTATTTAAAAGACATTTTTAAATTCATAAATATTAACTCAAATCTCTAGTACATCCTCTTAGTAATAATTAATCATCAATAACTAATTGACTACAGGGCCTATGGACCGAAATGTAAAACATTGGACTTCAATAAGATATTGGTCGTAGGTGAGATTGTCTTCAAAATGACCCTTTGCACACAAAACACAACAAGAAGAAGATGATCTATCTACTCATGTCTGAACATTAGCACAGTCTGCAGCCGGCGTGAGTGGAGTCAACAAATCATCTTGTGGCGACGCAATTAAGAGCGACACGATCTCTCTCATATTCGGCCGTTTAGCTGGATCAGGATGACAACAAGTCAGCCCTATCTTCAACAACAATTCCACTTCCTCCGTCGTCTCACATTCTCTCGTCACTCTCTTATCCGCCGCATCACCCACACTCCCTCCACTGTACAAATCTCTCACCCAATCCACAAGCACCATATCTTCCTCCTCTGCATATTCTATCGGTCTCCTCCCACAAACAACCTCCAACACAACCACACCGAAGCTATACACATCACTTGCCTCCGTAGGTGACGCCGTAGACGCTAGCTCCGGCGCCAAATACCCTAATGTCCCCACCACACGCGTTGTGTTTGGAGCTCCACCGTGCTCGTACAGCTTAGCAAGCCCAAAGTCTCCCAATCTTCCTCGCATATCGGAATCTAAAAGGATGTTGCTTGATTTGATATCTCTGTGAATCACTACTTGATCCCATCCATGGTGAAGATAGTTAAGCCCTTCTGCAACGTCGTTGATTACTTGACGCCTTCTCCTCCACGCCAATGGCTCTTCAGGGTTATCAAAGATCCATTGATTTAGGCTTCCGTTTGGCATGTAATCGTAGACAAGCATCAGCTCGTTTTTCCGGCGACACCATCCTCGCATTTGAACTAGATTCTTATGTTGTAATCGACCCATGCTTGAGATTTCCGCCATGAATTCTCTTAGTCCTTGCTTCGAATCATGGTTCACACATTTGACAGCGATCTCGTTGTTGTTCGACAAAATTCCTTTGTAAACTTTACCAAATCCGCCAGCTCCAAGAAGCCGATCGTTGGAGAATTCCTCTGTAGCGGTGGCGAGTTCTTCGTAGCTGAATCGGTGAGGCCAAAACTCTAATTCCCATTCCTCAACCTCTTCTTCTTCTTCCTCTCTCATTATTTTCACCCAAATCAAATAACCCCCAAATCCAATTAGACCTAAGAAGAGAATACAACCCACAACGATTCCCACGATTGCTCCAGTTGAAAGAGAAGACGATGACGATTCCAAAAAGAAAACCGGAAAATTCGTAGTGTTGATCTCTCGAAGAGCTCCAGTATCACTCAAGCTCCAAGCTAGAATCCTTCGAGCTTCAACCCATCTCGTTTTCGAAGCTGAGAAGCCAACATACATATCGGCCGATACATAATTCGCTATAACCGGATCACGGAAAGTAAGAGTAGGCCGGCGAGGCCGAGACACACCAACGGGAGCGACAGACACGTTGATCTCAAAGTTAGGGCCATCGAAATCGATCCAAGCTTGAATGTTTTGTCCACTACGCATATCAAAGGGGATGAAGCTTCCATTAACAGAATCATAGTATCCAGCAGTTTCCGATTTGGAGGACTCGATGTTGTTAAGATCAATCCCGATGTGGTTTCCATCGATATCGTTGACTTCAGAATTCTGACCGGTATCGAATTCGACGGCGAGTAGAGGAGCGTTGAATCGGACGGTGGTGTTAGTGAAGAGGCCAAAGTATTGGCTGGAGATAGCGTTTGGAGGAGAGGTCCAATTGGAGAGAACAAAGCAGAGGCCGAAACCAGGACTAGTGGCTATGTCAGGAAGAATAGAGAAGACGAAGGAAGTTGAGAAAGAAGAGAGTCGGGTCGGGTTTCGAGATGAATCGGGTATGATTGAGAGCTTTTGTGGGTAAAAAGCACGGCCGAAAGAGACCGGATTGGATTCGTTGATGAGGCTGATCACGGGTGATTCTATGCGGGAATCTCTGATGAGGATCACATCGGTTCTGTTTGCTGTAGAGCTGAAGGAATTGTAGAGAAAATCAATGGCGGGAGAGGAAGGAAGGAGAGAAGCAGAGACGATGAAGATAAGTATAAGAATGGCTCCTGGCCACTTCCGTCGCCACCACATCTCTCTAGATTTTTTCCGGTGAGTGTGAATACTTGGGGAACGGGAAGAAAACAAAGAAAGACGATCTCTCTTATCCTTTGTACCAAAAATTTCAAACAAAAGAAATGTGTTTGAGAGAGACAGATGGTGGTCAACGTCGACGGCTTATTATTTTCTACAGTTGGGTTGACAAATTGAGAAATGTCAGACCGGTTTTGTTTTTGACCAAACCCGGTTTAAGAATTAAATAATGGGCTTTGATTGTTGAGTATGCTTAGTTTTAGGTAGCCCAATAATGCACAACTATAGCGACATCAAGATTTTTAAATTGATTCGGACAAAACGACAAACAAAAGGATCTTTAGTAACTCAAGTTTATCGTATGAAAGCATATTTCAATGCAAGTATAAACACCTCTTGGTTTCTGAATTCCTCATATAAATTTAAAGTAGACCAAACTCTTAAGAATATATATAGACGTAAACTTGTGATTATAGTTTGTTTTCAAAAATTATACTCTCCCTCTTTTCTTTATTAATTGATGTTTTAGAAATAAAATTAGTTTATTTTTAGTTGATGTTTTAAGATTTCTATGCAAAATTTATTGCACTTTTGGTATTTTTGACTCTTTAAATTCTGCATATTGATTTGTGATTGATTAAAATATTTTGGAAGTTGTGATAAACTATATTTTGTTTAGAAAAAATAAAACAATTAATGATTTCTTAATATGTGTGAAATGCCTAAAACATCAAGTATAAAAAAACAGAGGGAGTATGAAGTTTGGATCATACACTTTGTTTATCAAATTGTCTAAATTTTCCCTTTTTGACTAACCTTGATGATGCATAGGATAGTTAAATGGGTGGGGATGAAACTCGGGAGCTTCCCATCATCAACCTCTCTGACAAGAACCTAAAGCCGAACACATAGCTCTGGAACTCGACACGAGAGAGTGTATGTAAAACCATGGAGGACCATGGATGGTTTGTGGCAGAGTACAACAACTTTCCGATAGAACTCTACCAGTCGCTTTTGAAGGTCTGTAACGAACTACTCGATCTTCCTCGCGAAATCAAGCTAAAGAACGAGAACGACAAGGCTGGACGTGGCTACATCAGCATGATCTCCGATGATTAGCATGTTCATGAAGGCCTTAGTATCAACCAAGTCAACGATCTTGAACAGTGCTGTAAATTCTCCTGCCTCATATGGCCTGATCAACACGGCAATGATCATTTCAGGTAATCAGATAATTTTTCAAAACCACACTTAACTCTACATGACTTTTATTGTTATCTCAATGTTATAGTGAAACCGTTCACACATATGGGAAAATGCAAGTGGAATTAGAGCTACTAGTGATAAGGATGCTCTTTGAGAGTTATAACTTGGAGAAGAATACAAAGAAACACATAGAAGGATCAAGGTACCTACTTCAATTGTTGAAATACAGAAGACTCCCTAATGGAGAACCAAACAGGAAATTCATTTCTCACATGGACAAGAGCTTCATCTCCATTCTTCATCAGAATCACATCACCAGACTCATGTTGAAATCAGAGAAAGAGGATGTTTTGTATCCATTTATCCCTTCACCAACCAGGTTTGCTGTTATAGCAGGAGATGCACTCATGGTAAGCTAAACTTACTCAACTAGTACTTCGACTCTCAAATGTTTTCAGATCATGTTGGACAAAGAGATGATATCGACACCAAAAGAGATGGTGGACAAAGACCATCCTTTAGCATACAAGCCATATTGATCATATAGGAAAAAGAGTGTGGAACAAGCAACCCAAAAAGAAGAGTGGGTCGCAAGCTGGAAGGAGGCTCGCAGAAGCCTCGGGAAGCGGGTGACCCTCAGCGTAGGAGATGGGCTGAACTGGATCAGGAAGGTTGTTGGCCTGGTACGAGAAGTGGGCTGTATCGGGAGACGCCTCGGCCTGGTAAGCGAAGTGGGCCGGGACCACCTCTCCAACGGTCATGACCCATCTTCAACGACTTTCTTGATATTTTTGAGGGCTTTCTTCACATCTTTACCCTATAAATATGTATGCAATGTGTTGGAACATTTTATGAGGTTTTGATTCAATAAAAATGTTTCTAGTTCATTCTCTTTTATTCTTTCCTTTACATTGATTCTCATGATCAATCTCAAAGCTTCTTAAATCTTATATTCATACATGGTATCAGAGCAACAAAGATCCTAATCTCATAATATCTCTAGTCTTATAGTTTTATGTTCTCATTAATCTCCAAAATCTGGAAAATCCTCAAAATCTTCCAAGTCGATAAAATCACCATGGAATCCAACAAAGGGACATGTATACCAGTAATTCTTAAGGGGTCTAACTACATACTATGGTCAAGGACTGTAAGGATGATCTTGTGCAGCCGTGGCTTATGGAGTCATGTAAAGCCACCACAAAAAAAGGTCTCAAATGTCACCGATAAGGGAAAAAGGAAGGAAGGTTCCTCCGACATGGTAATTGTCGACCAAGACAAATGGTTCCAAGAAGACCAAACGGTAATGGCTATCATAACCGCTTCTCTTGATCCACATCTTCTTGAATCCTATCTTTTTTGTGAAACCGCCAAAGAACTATGGGATACCCTCCATGCAAATGTTTCCAATCTCACTAGAGTATTTGAAGTTAAAAGAGCTCTAAATACTCTAAGTCAAGAAGATATGGAGTTTTAAGATTACTTTGAAAATCTAAGGGTTCTTTGGGTGGAGCTTGAAATGGTAAGGCCAAGCACAATGGATCCCCTTGTACAAAATGAAATAAAGTAACAAGATAAGGTCTTTGGACTACTTGGAGGTTTACACCCTTGCTACAACAACCTCGTCAAATCCATACTAAGGGAAAAGAAGCTTCCAACGGTGGATGAGGTTTGTGCTCAAGTGCAAAGGGAGCAAGGAAATATTGGGCTCATTAATAGCAAAAAGGATTTAATCACCGCTCACAAGGTGACTTACAAGAATGAAGATAAGAGGAGTATGGTGTGTGAGCATTGCAAGAAAAAAGGACATACAAAGGAGAAATGTTGGATCCTTAATCCTCATCTCAAACCCAACAAGTAGAAGGAACAAAGAGCAAACATAGCACAAGAAAACGTTGGGGGGGAGAAGAACAGACAGAGACATCAAAAACCGGAGGAGGAGCCATGGAAATGAGTGCAAAATCTCATGGTGCAATTGTGAGAAGGTAGGATCTTGATGAAATAATCCAAGCCATTGCCAACTTAAAGGATTCCGTTATCTCTAATATCTCTAAAACTCCAACTAACTCCTTAATTATTGATTCTGGTGCTTCTCACCACATGATAAGTAATCCTAGGTTGATAAAGAACATAAAACCAACCATGGGAAATGTTATTGTGGCTAGTGGTGAAAAAGTTCCAATCAATGGAATAGGAGAGTTGGAAGTATTTAATAAGAAAACAAAAGCGTTTTATATGCCGAAATTTACCTCTAATCTTCTTTTGGTTAAGAAAACCACATCCGATTTAAATTGCTATGCTATATTTGGTCCTAACCATGTAAAATTTCAGGATATTGAGAGTAGAAAAACCCTTGGAGGAGGAATGACCAAAGATGGGTTATATATCCTAGAAGAAAAATCGGCTCCAAAGGATTTACACTATGTTTTCGTTAGCAATTTAGACTCTAATGTTGGTTCTTGTTTTAATTTGGTTTGGCATGCTAGATTGGGTCATCCCCATTCTAGAGCCTTAAGTTTGATTTTGCCTAAAAACTATTTTGATCATAGTTCTTGTGAGGCTTATATTTTAGGAAAACATTGCAAATCTATTTTCCCGAAATCTAGTACGTTTTATGAAAATTGCTTTGATTTAATTCACTCAGATGTTTGGACTTCTCCTTGTGCCTCTAGAGATAACCTAAAATATTTTGTAACTTTCATTGATGAAAAAACAAAATACACTTGGGTTACTTTAATGGCATCTAAGGATCGGGTTTTTAATGCCTTCATCAATTTTCAAAACTATGTGACTAAGCAATTCAATTGCAAAATAAAGGTACTAAGATCGGATAATGGAGAAGAATATACAAGCACCAAGTTCAAAGATCACTTGAAGAAATGTGGCATAATCCATCAAACAAGTTGCCCACATACTCCACAACAAAATGGTGTGGCGGAAAGAAAAAACTGACATCTTATGAAAACATCAAGGGCCATGATGAACCATATGAAAGTTCCTAAAAGATATTGGGGAGATGCGGTATTAATGGCGTGCTACTTCATTAATCGACTCCCAACCAAAATCTTACAAGATGTGTCACCATATGAGGTACTTAATGGCACAAAGCTTTTTATTGAACACTTGAGAGTATTTGGATGTGTGTGTTATGTCTTAATTCCAGGGGAATTACGTAATAAACTTGATGCCAAGAGTACAAAATGCATGTTCCTTGGCTACTCAACCACACAAAAGGGTTACAAGCGTTTCGGTCCAATCAATCACCGCCTCTATGTCTCTCGGGATGTAAAGTTTGTAGAAGACAAAGGATACTTCGCTACACCAAATTGGGAAGAACTCAAAGACCTCACCAATACCACTCAAGATAGGAATAAGATTCTACGTCTACTTCTTCAACAACTTGGTAGCATGGAATCCACTCCTGTAAACGCGGATGAAGATAGACCTCCTTATCATCCACATATCCCCGACACCAAAGAAATGGAGGAACCTACATCTGTTGGAAGTGAGCAACCAACGAAGGAAACCTCTCTTCCTTCTCTGAAGGTACCAACATCTCAATTCCCTAGTCCAAATATGGAGACTCCTTTAAGACGCAGTACAAGACCTCGCAAAGACCCCTCCACAAGGCTAAAATCTCGGTTTTATTACAATGCAAAATCCGAGGCACATCCTATCTTAACATACTCCTAACCATATCCATTAAAGTACGGTTTCGCCTTTCAGCTACACCATTCTGCTGAGGTGTTTCGGGCATTGTGTATTAAGCACATATGCCTCTACGTTCAAGTAACTTTGCAAATGGACCAGGACATTGTCCACTTTCAGTGAATTTTTCGTAAAACTCACCGCCTCTATCAGATCTCACTACTTTTACTTTGTTTTCTAACTGCCTTTCTACTTCATCAATGAACACCTCTAGGACATCCACTGACTTAGATTTTTCATGCAGTAAATAAGTATATCCATAACGTGAATAATCATCAATAAAGGTGACGAAGTATTTTTCACCGCTCCAAGATGGAGCATCAAAAGGGCCACATATATTGGTGTGTATTAATTCTAGAAGTTGAGTACTTCTTGTGGCTGGTTTCTTCGTTATATGTTTAGTCTGCTTTCCTTTAATGCAGTCCATACACACATCTAGGTCACTATAATCCAATGGAGGAAGAATTTCATTCTTTATCAACCTCATCATTCTTTCTTTGGAAATGTGACCTAATCTTTGATGCCACAAGAAAGCTGAGCTTATGTTAGATGCACTACGCTTAATGCCTTGATTCTCAACATTAAACAAAGATTCAGAAAATTTTATATCAAGATTGAATTTATAAAGTGAATCAAACTTTGTACCACTACCATAAAAGTAATCATTTCGATACATAGAGAAAACACCATGCCCAATCTTAAAATCAAAATATAAATCGTCCACCCTACTTACCGAAACAAGATTTCTAGCACGCTCAGGTACAAAGAGACAACCTTCGAGATCTATATGACAACCAGTATCTAAGATTAACCTATAAGTCACAATGCCTTTAATATGTGCCTTCATCCGGTTCCCCATGAACAAGTACTGCTTAGGTCCTCTTATGGGCTCTAATACCAAATATAAATTATTTTTTAATGATTTCCAGATTATGAAATATGTCCCAAGTTCTCTAGATTTATGTTAATTCAAAAAATCAAACAATTTCTTAATGAAGAAGAAAGACTAACCTTGATCCAGTGCTTTAATGATAGTCTGGTTCAAACCTTTTTGATTTTATCCTCCCTTAACCTTTGATCTCTAATCAATCTTTTGATGGACAAGGATCTCCTTTATTTGTGTTATATTTCTTATGATTATGAAGACGTGAAGACGTAACCGTATGTCTTACTATTTCGTGATAAGAAGAGGAAGAAGACGAGTGTCTTTTACCAACACACCAACAATGAACGTTCATATTTGTTTATAACAATTAAGTGCCAGTGTAACCGTCACGTCGTTTAAAAACACGCACACGTTCATGTATTTATATATATATACATATACATATATGGTTATATATATTTATATATTTAATTATTACCATATATATACATATAAATATATATACTTTATATATAAAATAATAATACAATATAATTTGGCAAGGGAGGAGGGTTATCAATACACCCGATTGTAATACGTTAATAGAAACCGATCCATCACGGTATCATCATTTATATTAGAATCTATAAACTTAATATGAACTTGATATCTATAAGTAAACCGATAAACACATCGACCATACATAATCGAAAATATTTTTACATCCTTGCTTTATGGCCATCATTATTTTT
>JAKUCM010001445.1:0-15907 GCA_023374145.1 Lepidium sativum | reverse complement strand
AGATAGTATTTATACGATAGTATTGAAGTTTCTGTGAATAGGTTTCTAATGAATAACCTCTGAATACCATTAAGAGTGTCATGACTCTTCTTACCTGTCAGTGCTTTTGCTTCTGAAACAGTTCATATATTACAGAACTTAATGAAGCTTCTCTTTCGAAGTCTACCTTCAACTTTACTTTTCCTCATTTATTTTGTTTGATTTTTAAATTTCATTTTAGATATAGTTTTCAAGCTTGGATCTGATAGTTAAGTGTGGCTTAAAGATCTGTACAAAAACAGAATCAATTACAATTTATATATTTATAATATCTTGTTGCCTCCTTAAGCAATATACTACATAGTTTTCCTTAGTTACCCAACCCACTTAATATTGTTTTCAAAAGAGTGATCATGTTATATACACATTATTTTCTTTTGTAATGGATTGGATTAAGCTATAAACTATGAAAATTTTGTCGGTTTAATAGTTGACGGCCTTCACTTCTCTCTCCACCGCCACGTCATCGCCGTCGGGAGGAGAGGAGGAAGAATTAATATTCACTCCCGGAGATAAAGACTTTTCCTCAAAAACCAGCTCATGCTTTACACAATCCAGCTCCGTCTCCGCCGTTGCAACAGGTGGCTCTGGCTCATCGGAATTTCCCACGGCGGACGCTCGTGTGTAAGAGGAGAGCCATTTGGATCGCATGTACTCAGCTTTCCTCCACGGAGGAAAATGCATTCCTTTCTTCTTCAAGCTCTGTTTCGCCGCCTCTGAGATCAAAGACACGATCTGACCTAACCGATCAGATTTTCCGACGAAGATGAACGGTAGAGATTGAAGCAACGCCTTGTAGCCACTTGTTTGTCTCGCTATTTCGAACTCTGATCGGAAATCTACATCGATTAATAACCTTTCTTCTCCGCTAATCACATCTATGTACTCGTATTCACCTGAAAAATTTAGGGTTTATTTATCAGTCACGCAAATTTCGTGAAGAGTTAACAAAAAAGTAGGTGGTGGTTGTGGTGAGATCTTTACCAGCTGGGAATGAGGGAGATCTTTCCCATTTTGATTTGCAGATTGAAGAATCGTAACCGAGAGATAAGAGTCCTTCGTTGACGATCTTCTTCATATCGTCTTTTCGTTTGACGGATTTGTTCTTATCTACGATCTTCGCCGCGTCGGCTAACAAATTCCTCTCGGCGACGGTTGCGCAGGGGATCAAGCTCTGTTTAAGACAGAGAATTCAAATTCCGGTAAGGTCAATAACGAGAACCGAGAAATCAAGAATAGGTGACAAACAAAACGACGTTGCTGTTGTTGTTACCTTGAGATGTTCAGAAGCATCGCACGGAGATCCGCCGTTAAAAGAATCAGCTCCGAGTAGATCTAATTCATCGTCGGAGGAGCTATCGTAGTTTCCGTTAAAGCAATTGCAGCGTCTGCGTCCACATTTCGCTTGCTTCTCGTTGTTTTCTTCTATGAAGTTCTGAACCATCTTCGCCAAACAAACGGAACTCGGCTCGAACTCCGTCACAGCGCCGACGTATTGAGCTTCACCACCGGTGACTGTGACGGCGAATGGTTTCTCTGAGGCTGCTGAGCTTCTCAATACGTTTGTGAAAGGCCGATCAAACAACCGCTTGAGGCGAGATTTAAGCACTGGTTTGTTGCCTGATTCTGCTCGAGCTGTCTCTCTTACGGTTGGTGAATCGATATCAATCGGCTGGATCTTCATCGTAAATGGCATCGCTCAAAAAAAGAAGATCTAACTTCTCTTGCTCTTTCTCCAAGTCAATTCTCTTTTAAACACAGTCGACGAAAACGAAATGAAAATTTCAAATTATCTCAAAGAACTCCGCAAATTCGATATCATTTACACTCCGTGTAGTCCAAAATCTCAGATCTCTCCAACAATACACAAAAAAAACTTCAAAAACTTCCCAAAATTGGTTTCTCAAAGGATTCGGAAGAAGAAAAGTATAAAAACAGAATCTAACAACACCTCTCAGCTAAAATCAGAAGAGAAGAAACTTCTGAACTCAGCGGATCATCTCCACAAATACGAAGCAAAGAATAACGACAGTACTGAAAAAAAGACAGATCGGAGTTCTATTCAGCTCCGATAACTTTCACGGAAAACATGACGGCGATGGTAAGAGACGACGGCGTTACTAGCAACAGGAACAGAACTAATTACCGGGATATTCATTTTCCCGGAGAGATTCATCGCCGGAGGAATTCAAATGGTAATCGAGAAATCTAGAGAGAAAACTTTATTTTTTTCAAAAAAAGAAAACGTATTATGTGAAATTATTGTTATTTCTTGTGTGTGTGTGTGTGTGTGGATGGTGTGGGTAAAGAGAGGTTGGCTTAATCTTATAAAGGAGTAGAATGATCCTGAAGCTCAAGAGACTCGAAGGTGAAAGCTGACTAGGCACTGTAAATGCCACGTCAGAGTTTATTACGTGGTAACTTTTGTTTTTACCGTTTAGTGGTTTTTGTTTTATAATGAAAGTTATTTTGTCCTTTTCGTGGTGGTGAATCCTTTTTACGGAGACGTGTCAGTAATTGTGGTAATTGTTAATTACTCTTTTATCCTCCACTATCGTACGATATCGGGCATATCCATAAATGGATTATTCCTTTTCTTGTTATCGTTTTTTATAAAATTTATAGTGGAATTGTCTTCAACCAATAAGTAATCAACACGTGTCTTAAGTAAATCTTTTACTCCTTGGGACCTATTCATTCCATATGAATAAAGATAAAAATTGTTGTTTTTTAGATACAATTATCTGATTCATCTAGATGGAGTATTTTGATGGTTTTATCAAAATTTTACAAAATTTTAGATGATTTTAAATGATGCATTTGAATGGAGATAAATTTGTAAAAATAATTAAAAGACTAAAGTACCCCTAAAAACTAAAAGCAAAACTTTAAAAATTAGGGCTCTTATCGACATCTTCTCTTCTCATCTCTCGACTCGATGCCTTCTTTTCTCGTTTCTCTTCTCGGCTCTTGGCTCGACGACTTCTCTTCTCGGCTCGATGCCGACTCTCGGCTCTTCTCTTCTCTTCTCTTCTTTCTTCTCGGTTCTTCTTTTCTCTTCTCTTTTCTTGACGCTTCTCTTTTCTCGTTGCATTCAGCCTCCTTCTCTTTTTGTCTTGACTCTTCTCTTCTCCTTACTCTATCTTCTCTTCTCGTCCCTCTTTATGCCTTCGGACTCTTAACAACTCCTTTTATATATTTTTATGCATTATCTTTTATGTATTAAAATGTTAAATAATATTTTTACTAAAAATTTAATTATGTAATTAATATATAATTTTATAAGTTTTTTTTAAAATAATTTTGATATATTTATGTAGTTGTAAATATAATTTAGATCGTAAAAAAAAGTTTACTACAAACATGTAATTTTTAGTCATTTACTTACATATTACATCCATCTAATTTATACAAATGCATAAAAAAACATAAATTCATCCAAACGGATCATTCATATGTGATTTTCAGATGAGAAAAAACATCATCCAAAAGCATCATCTAGACGTATCATCTAAACTGATAATCTGGATGGAGCATCTAGATAGACAAAAGAACAAGTCCTTCTCTTCCGGAGGAAAAAACAATAATCCAAATTAAAATTCAATTAATTATACACAATAATATAATGTCAGTAAATACGGGAAAAATATTAGAACTGGCCACTAAAGGACAAAATAAAAATAAAATTTTATAAAAAGAAAAAAGGTAAAGTTGTGGCAGTAATAATCTGAATGTTGAAATGATACAATAAACAATTTAAAGATCTAAAAACTTTATCCCATGCTGTAATAATGAGACTTTAAGCTTTACTTTATTAATCACAATACAATTTTAAAATCAAAATTTACTAAAAGTAAAAGTTAACAAAAGAAAGAAAAAAAGAGAGAGTTAAACTTAAATTAAGTAAAAAAGAAAAAGATGGAATAGAGAAGTAAAAAATGTACGATTAAAAACGAATAAAAAGAATACAATTATCATAGCTGCTCCTAATTTTGACGACATGATACGAATTTCATTTTTCTATAGTGACTACTCCTTCGTATTTTTAAAAAATATTCACTTCTTTTTCTTTTTTTTTGTCAACGTACCAAACTTTGTAATATTGTACATTTTGTACTCAATTTAATTGCACGTATATAATAATTGAAAAACCATTAATTTTAATAAGTGTAGTGAAAGTTTGAAACCAAATTTAATAGTGTTTGTTGTGTGAATTAAATAAAGCAAAAGACTCGATGATTCGCGTGTGTTGAGTTATAGGGAAACAGTAATGCTACATTGCTATAGTACCTATCAATAAAATAATTATAATTAAACATTGAAAATAATTATATAAAAAATAAAATAAATAATAAGTGATTCTTCTCCCGAAAACGAAAAGCTGATGATACTTTCCCTCTACAGCAATCAAGTTATCAAAACCCTTTTTCTATCACTTTGTTACGCTCTGCGTGACACATATTATATGTATATTACTTTATTTTATGTCATTACATTTTTAAGCCAAAGTTAATTACATAAAAACTTATCAGTGGAAGTAAATTTCTCATAAAATAAAATAAAGCATATATTATAGTGAGACATTTATTCTCAAACATTGTACTATAATACAAAACAAACATATTTTAGCACGAACAAATTAGGTTTTGTTTTAGACTACAATAAATATATATAGTGTATTATTAAAAATAAAATAAGGCATGATTATATAAACTGATTCGATTTGGCATTATTATTTTATTTATTTGTTTTAAAATAATACTGCATAAATTTCACCTTGCTAAAACAAATGCTAAAATAACCAAACATTACTTACGAATTTTCTTTTACACACTCTAACTCTTAACCTTAAGAACAAAATAATATTTTATCAATTTTTTTACTACTTTACAGATTATTGACAACATTAAAAAGTAAGTTGCTTAACTGGGGTTGTAAATGAAAATAAATAAATAACAGTATTCCATATTATTTTAAAATCTTAAAAAGTCTGCTCGTATTAACTTGCAAGTCATGATATACATCAAAGTATTTTTATCTACGTGAAAGTTTTTTCACTTTCGAAAAAATGATTTGTTAACACAATAGGTAACAAAATCCCAGCATTTCTGTGAAATATGTTATTAAAAAACATCCTTTAGTTTATTTATTTTATTTTAAACTTTATGATTTTTTAGATTCCGAGAAAAAATGAAGGGGAAACAGTAATACACTTCTGGGACCTGACAACACTAGTTATTTCCACTCCCTATTTTACCTTTATTATCTTCTTTCTTTTGGCTTTTTCTTTATAATTTTTATTTAACTTCCTTAATCATGATTTTAATTTTTAATGTAATAAATTGTTATTTACACAAAACCTTTGGTTTCAAAATCAACCACTTTGTCATGCCTTAACCCAACCACCATATCGAAATTTTCCCACATGACGTATTTTCTCTTTTACCCATAAAACCATTTTGTTATTTTCTTAATAAAAATTGTGGAATATTTAAAGAAAATTGGTAGTATTTGATTATAACCCTAATATATTTTGGGAGAAGAATAGTTGATGCTTCTACTTTAGAGAACTTCTTTTATGAATTGCAATTATTCTATTTTCAAATCCATCATTAAGTTCCCCTCTAAACATTTTATGACTAAAATTATGTATTAGTTTAGTCACAAAAACAATGTTCCACTCTACCAACGATCACAACTCAATTCATGATTGTAATCTGTATTACTAAGTGATAATTTTGAAAATTGGGTTTTTCGTGTTCTTAATCTGTATTATTAACCATTAGTGATAGTCGAATTAGAGACAAATGATAATTAAAGTCTAAAATCTACTTCTGATATAAAAAATAAAATAGAAGAGAGATCTCTCTCTCTAGAATATGATTATGTGAGGCAAATGCAACACAATTTCATAATTCAGTGGATTCAAAATGCTAAATTATGAATCATAAATAATGTTAAATTCATTGCCGGAGAAAGAAAGCTACGATTGAAATGATACGGAGATTAGCTGTTTCCAAGACTCAAATATTAATCATCATAATTAAACCTTTGAATTTTCAATGAATTTAGGGAAAGTTGATTGATAGCCTCTGGAAAATTTGCCAAATTTAGGCCCTACCTTTGATGAATTTCATGAGTTTGTCCATATTTTTTAAATCATTATTACTATTTGTTTGTAATTCAGAGTAATTAGTAGTATTGGTTTTTTACCAAAACATTTCAAGACCTGATAATTAGCAAGTGTAACTTATTTTTCTATGTAAATTGAATATTTTGCAATAACGACACTTTTAGCTTTACATAGATTAAAGTGATTTTTTCCCTGTTAATAAGTTGTGGTTTCGTGGTCCATGATTTTATTAAAAATAAAATAATAGATATATATATGTATATATATTTTGTTATTATTAATGAATATATACTATTTGATTACGTATTTAAGATAGAGTTTAAAATGCATATTTTTCCTTCTTACAACTATATTTAAGCGTTACTGCATCACGATAATGGAGTCTTATGATTAAACAAAAAAAACCAATACATTAAAGTTTCAAATTTAAGTCCATATATTTTCAGAACCAAACTTACTTTTTATTATAAAAAAATTCAATAAAAATTGAACTCCCATTTTTCCTATGTGCTTACGTTTTCGATTTATCAGGGTTTAAGCAATACTTTAACCATGTGTTGATGATCATTTTTTCTTTTTGTCAACTTGTTTTTTTCCTTCATAATGAATCCAGACATTAATTCATATATGTATATATATATAATTAGTTTCTATACGATTCTTTTCTTGCTAAAGTCCAAACAAAATCTTCTGCCAAATTTAATTTAACCTTATAAGTTTATATATTTTCAAATTATTATAGTTTTAAAAATTATCAGAGCTGAACTAGGTTGAATAGATATACACATTTTTGAAGGTTTAATTGAAAGACAAACTACAAAATAAACGCCAAGTTATTGCTAACCTCATTCTAAAATTCTAGTTTTACTATTTAAAATTTGAATATTATAAAAGGAACATTATTGAAACTATTTTATTTCTAACGTTGTAATACTTTTATATTTTTAAAGATAAGATACAAAAAAAAATACGACAATGAGACCATTATGATTGTAATGGTATCATCTTTTGTTTTCCAACCAGATTTATATATCATTAATAATATAGACCATTCGGGTGGAAAAGTGTTCACAAATGTCAAATCTTGAGACTGACTTCTAACACTTCAAGCTATTAAGTTTGTTCTATGGTTTAAGCACCGAAAAATATATTAGAAGGAAAAAAAAACTCTGAAAGATTTATGAGCTTTGTCCTCCAAACACGGATGATATCATCTATTATATACAAATATTAATGTGATAAGATATAGGATTTTCATTCAATTTTATTTGATATTAAAATCCTCGATTAATATTGTAACACCCGATCAATTTGTTAATGCACTCACGTTTTTTGGTATGTGGGTTTACTTTATCGGCACAATAGTCGGTACACTAATATTTAGAAGAATTTAAAGACTTGTTAACGTCCGAAAGACTTTCTTTTTGGTAAAATGATTTTCATTCAGTTTGATTTGATATAAAAAATTTCAATGAATATTGTAACACTTGACTGCTATTTTAATGGACCCTATATATTTTTTGGATACATGGGTTCATTTTACCGACTTGAGGTCGAAAACTTTAAGGATTTATTTACAAATTTTACAAATCACTATATGGTTTTTCTATATTTTATCTTCATTCATATGTTTCAAAAATTATTTCTCGGAACCATTATTTGTAGTGTACGTAATTTGTTTTGGAGATCGAAGAACACAATATATAAAATTAGACACTATATTCTTAAGAGTATATATATATATATATATATCACAACAACAAAAACATACATATAACATCAATAATATTATATTATTTAACCAAATTGAAAACTTTGAAGAAACAAGAACGATTTACCAGAACAAATCTATTTTCGATTAGCCAAAAAATCGTTGCTTTCTGTATTGCTCAAGGTCAATTTATAGTAACCGGATACAAACCATCCAGTTATCTGAATTTTACATTTGAGAGTTTACAAACCGACCTATTAACAAACTATCCGAAATGAACCAAATAACAATCACCCTGAACCGGAAAACCAGAGTGACCAACAGACTAACCAAACCTCAACAACCTTAACGTCCTTATGCATCCAACCTCTCACTGCGATCTATATTCGATCTGCCTTTAATCCCCCTCACGTTGGAGCATGAGGGTCTATCATGCCCAACTTGGACATCAAGTAGTTAAATTGAGCTTTCCCGAGTGCCTTCGTCATGAGATCTGCAAGTTGTTCTGTAGTTTTAACGTGTTGAAGCGTGACAATTCCCTCAGCAACTGCATCACGAACTGCGTGACAATCTGCTTCTATGTGTTCGTTCGTTCATGGAAGACTGGATTAGAAGCTATGTGTATAGCCGCCTTGCTATCACAACAAAATTGTGTGGACGTAGATTGACTGTTTCCAAATGTTTTCAACAATCTTCGTACCCATTTGATTTCCCGAAGACCTGCTGCTATTGACCTGTATTCGGCTTCTGAAGAAGAGTGGGACACAGTTTCCTGCTTCTTGGTCTTCCAAGATACGGGAGATCCACCTAAGAGAACTACATAAGCACTTAGGGACCTTCTAGTTAGTGGACATGAGGCCCAATCTGAGTCACAATGTATGGTCAAAGTGAGGTCTTTGTCCGATTTCAAAAGTATCCCCATTCATGGTGTTCCCTTGAGGTAACATACCACCCTAAGTGCAGCCTCCCAATGAGCTTTTCGTGGGCTCTGCATAAATTGCGATAGAACATGTACCGAGTAACACAGCTCTGGTCTTGTATTGATAAGATATATCAATCTTCCTATCAGTCGACGGTATGGTGTAGGATTCTCAAGCAGTGGTCCTTCAACAAGAGCCAATATGTGATTCTGTTCCAATGGTGTCCCATCAGGCTTCGATCCTAAGCTTCATGTATCAGCCACTATGTCAAGTATGTACTTTCTTTGTGACAGGAATATTCCTTCACCATTTCTACTCACTTCTAGCCCCATAAAATATTTCAGTTTTCCAAGATCCTTCATAGAAAAGCACCTTCCCAAGTAGTCTTTGAACTTTTGTACTAGATGTTCATCATTTTCGCATTAATGAGGTCATCTACATAAATCAAACTCGAATATCTTTGCCTTTGTTAGTATAGGAGAACAAGGAATAATCCTCATAAGACTGCTCAAAACCGAACCTGACAAGTGAGTCTGAAAGTTTCTTGAACCAGCACCTAGGTGCCTGCTTCAGTCTGTATAGTGACTTCCTAAGGCGACAGACTTTTCATGGATTGTGTGTCTAAACCCTGGTGGCAGCTTCATGAACACCTCTTCTTCTAGATCTCCATGTAAGAACGCGTTATTCACGTCCATTTGGTAGACTTTCCAGTTAT
Source organism: Lepidium sativum (assembly GCA_023374145.1). Classification (NCBI taxonomy): domain Eukaryota; kingdom Viridiplantae; phylum Streptophyta; class Magnoliopsida; order Brassicales; family Brassicaceae; genus Lepidium; species Lepidium sativum. The sequence goes on along the minus strand of JAKUCM010001445.1, from coordinate 6,389 downwards.
TTGCAGCTACTAATCTTAACAGAATTCTCACAGTAGTCATCTTAACCACATGTGCGAAAGTTTCTGCATAGTATTCTCCTTCAACCTGATTGTTCTCCAGCACTACCAGCCGAGCCTTATGACGTTCTATTGAATCATCTGACTTAAATTTTATCTTGTAAACCCACTATGATCCAAGAGAATTTCTACCAGGGGGCAAATCAACTATTTCCCATGTGTGTTGATCTTCAAGTGTTGTTACTTCCTTCAACATTGCATTCTTCCATACTTCAATACGCACAGATTCTCCATAGTGCTTTGGCTCTTCTTCAGCTTGAATAGCAGCCAAAAATACTTTCTGTTGAGCAGAAAACTGAGAATCAGACACAAAATCAGTCAAAGGGTACAAACTTGTGTCTGGCACCTTTTTGCTTGTCATGGCATTCTTCTTTATCACAAACCAGGCTATACTGAATATAGTCTTTCAGCTTGGTCGAAGGGACCCTTTGCCTCTCACTTTTCCTCAGATTTGGCACGTCTTCTTCTAGAGTTTCAGCTCCGTGATCTGTGTCAACAGAAACCTCATTAGTTCTTTCATCAGCTGATTCATTTACAGAATTTTGTTCAGGCGTTTGTGTCACTAATACAAGGAGCATCAATAGTTCTCCCCCTGTCGCAGATGCCTTCTAGATTATCCTCAGCTATGTCCTCTTCGATCCAATCTTTATCTAGAGCACAATTTTCTGCATCTCTACTCGTGCAAGCTTTAGCCACTGAAGGAAACTCATCTTCTCTAAAAACAACATCATGTGAAACCACAAATTCATTGGTGGATGGATTATAAACTTTCCATCCTTTTTGTCCAAAAGGATAACCCACAAATATGCACAGACTACTACTCTCATCAAATTTGCTCTTACTTCTTGATTTATTATGCACATAACAAGCACATCCGAAAGTCTTTAGTCTAGAATAGTCTGGAAGCTTACCATGCAGAATCTCATAAGGACTTTTCCCTTTGTGAATTGCAGATGGCGTTCTGTTGATCACATATGCAGCTGTTAACACTGCTTCTCCCCAGAATTGCACCGAGAGTTTTGCTTGAAACAGCAGACTTCTAGGCACATTCAAGATATGTCTGTGCTTCCTTTCTACTCTTCCATTCTGTTGCGGAGTATATACTCAGGAAGTCTGATGCACAACTCCATTCTCTCTAAAATATGAACCTAAAGATATGAATTCACTTCCATTATCAGTTCTTACAATTTTTACAGTTTTTGCAAACTGCTTTTCTGTGTAAGCTAAAAACTCTCTAAGTACCCTATTCACTTCAGATTTAGCAAGAAGCAAGTATGTTCACACTGCTCTAGAACAATCATCAATAATTGTGAGAAAATAGACTGCTCCATTAGAAGAACTAACTCTGTAAGACCCCCAAACATCACAGTGTATCAAATCAAAACAACTGACTGTTTTATTCATGCTTAATGAAAATGAATCCCTAGTTTGTTTAGCTCTACAGCATACATCACATGACTTAGAATCTAGAGTACTGAAAGAAGCAGAACCAGTATAAAAAGGTAAGCTGTTGAGAGCCGAGACTGAGGGATGTCCCAGGCGCATGTGCCACAATTCTGAATCAAACTCACTTTGAGTCAGACAAGCCTTCACAGCACCCACTTCATTCAAGTAATAAACCCCATTCTTCTCTTCACCTTTGCCAATCTGCATCGTCGAGAAACGGTTCTGCAACACACAAATCTTGTCAGTGAACAAAGCAACACACTTTGTGTCACTCAGCAACTTTGACACCGAGACTAGTGTGCAGTTCAAAGAAGGTACATATAACACATTAGGCAAAAACAATGTTTCTGACAGGAACACAACCCCCATATTGTTAGCAAAAGTTTTACTTCCATCTGCAAAACTCACAGCGCACAGTGACACCTTCTCTAAATTTTTTAACAAACTCAAATTACCAGTCATATGGTGTGAAGCTCCTGAATCCAATATCACATCACACGAATCTTTCTTACTAGCCAGTTTGTCAGAGTTTGCTGTCTCTGTCTTCTCAACCACAAGTTTTTGAAGCATCTTCCATTGTTCTAACGTTAATTCTGGAAAGACAGACGCATTAGAAGCATTTGCGTGAGCCATCATCGTTTCTATGTTCTGACCTTTTGCACGACTGAGTATTCTTCCACGTCCTTTTCCACTTTGCTTCCCTTTATCCATTTTTTCCGATTTCTCTATCCACCAGTCATGAAATCCAACCAAATGCCAACAATCATGTTTTTCGATACCAGTCCTTCCGCAATTTGAGCAAGTGACATTCTTATTTTTCAAAATACTCTGATCTTGTTTGTAACCAGATGTTCCTCGAGCCAAGAAACCAACTGAATTTTGTTGTATCTCTCTGTCTTGAGCTGAAGTCCATCTCTGTTCATCTCTAATCACTCTAGCATAAGCTTCACCAAGCGTGGGCAAGGGATCCATCCCGATAATCGCAGCACACACATTGCCGAACTTGGAATCATCAAGACCCATCACGAACTGATGGAGTCTTTCTTCTTCTCTTTCTTTAACCAATCCTTTCAGAGCTCCACAGGTGCAGAAAAGCAAGGGTTGGTACATACGTAATTCTTCCCATAAAGAACACAAATGCCCATAATACTCTATCATAGTTCTTCCGTTTTGTTTACAAGAAGCAATCTGAGTTTTCAATTGATGAATCCTAACAGTATTTTCTACCGAGAATCTTTCTTTAAGATCTTCCCACAATTGATGTGCATCGGAAACAAAACTCACCATCGACTTCACTTTGGGATCGATTGAAGCTCGCAACCATCCTACGACCATGGAATTGACAACTTGCCAATTTTCGTAGTTCGGATCATCAATCTTCGGCTTCAACAAAGTTACATTTATGAAACCAGTTTTCCTCTTTGCTTGCAGTGCGTTAAGCATTTCAAGAGACCATTCGTTGTAATTCGTCCCATACAACATAATCGGAGAAATTAGAGCTCCTGGATTGTCAGAACTAGCCAACGTGTATGGTGAAATTGTCGGAACCACCATCGGAGCAACTCCTGGAACCACAACTCCCGGTTTCATTTCAGCTGCTTGTTCGTCCATTTCAATCGTAATTCTTCAGCGGAAACTTCGAAGAACCTTCACGAGGCTCTAATACCATGAAAACTTTGAAGAAACAAGAACGATTTACCAGAACAAATCTGTTTTCGATTAGCCAAAAAATCGTTGCTTTTTTGTATTGCTCAAGGTCAATTTATAGTAACCGGATACAAACCATCCGGTTATCTGAATTTTACATTTGAGAGTTTACAAACCGACCTATTAACAAACTAACCGAAATGAACCAAATAACAATCACCCCGAACCGGAAAAACAGAGTGACCAACAGACTAACCAAACCTCAACAACCTTAATGTCCTTATGCATCCAACCTTTCACTGTGATCTGCATTCGATTTGCCTTTACAAATAACACTATATAGAGCCACTTATTAACAAATGATACATTATATGTCATTTAATATCATTTATAACAAATAACATTATATTATTATATATATTTTACAATAGCACGATACTTCACTTATAGTTTAATGAAAATAGTTGCATCAGTTACTTAAATTGATATTAAATATTTAAATAACCAGTTTTAATTTTTTTATAAATAATATAAATAACGATTGTATCAATTAAAATTAATACACACAAATAAAATAGATAATATTATATGTTTAATTTTTTATAATGTATATATATTATGTCAATTTTATATCTCATAATGAGATAAAAATAATACACTAAATGAGATAAAAATAATAAACTACGATCAATATAATAGAAGATCTGAGAAGTCGATGCTTATACATATTAAATTTGCTTCTTTTAAAAGATAATTTATAGATCATCGACTAGATTGTATTTAAAACAGAAGTCGAAAACTTGCATACAAAATGTGCAAAATTATATAAAATACTTTTTATTATTTTCTTTCAAAGTGCATAGATTCAGAGTTATGCAATTGAAGTTTGTACGTAAACATATATTAATATATATATATATATATATAGGTGTTGGAATATGGGGCACTTGCCACCACCGTTAAAAAAATGTAGTGTAATCTTTTTGTTAAATAATATAATTTTTTGGTCAAATTTAAAATATGGTTCTATTTTATTAGTATATTATATTTTTGACTTCAAAGTTAATATTTTAGATTTACCCATATATATATTAATTAAATAAGATTTTTATCATTCTAAAACACGAAAATATATGGATTCAATCTTTATAATATAATACAATACTAACTTTTTTTTTATGATGTCGACATCTTATTATAATTATTACGAAGAAATTCTGTAATTATATATGATTAGAGACATTTTATACAATATCAATACATGACTCATCACTCAATAATCACTATCTTTCTTTGATTGTGAATTATCGCAATTGAAGTCTCGAGTTTTGACCATATAAAAAATAATAATGAGAGTTTTCTGCTAACAAAAAAAATTCTTGAAGTTGTCATGTTTTACAACTCTACTTCTATGGAAACATGTGTTCTACTACACGATACCATTTGTATAATCTAATCCATTATTGGATACTAGACTAATTAAATACTCTTTAATTTGTATCTAGAAATGTTTTGAAGCCAAATAAAATTAAGGAGCTCAATTTTTATTTTTTTTTCTAAAATTGATTTGGTGGCTTAGGCAGAAGTTCAGGTATGACTCTTTTTCTTTTTTTTGGTGGATTTGGGTTTAATGTTTTGTTCAAGACCTAACAAATACTTCAATGCAAAAAGCATACCTTTTTCCTCATCCTCAAAATTTCTTTTTATTTATTATATGAGATCTAAAATCAATTAGATTTATACTTTTGTTAAAAAATAGCTATGATATATTGTAAATTCTCAAGCCAATTCTATATCGATTACTGCAGTATTTTAGGTAATTTCTTGGTTTAGTTGGATTAATTTTTTTGTGTAAACAAACACATGTTAATTTAGATTAAAATGCACATAATGAACAATGTGATATATATTAATTAGAACTGGTCTTACAAAGACAAAAAATTTAGATAATACTAAGGGCAAAAAGTTGGACCTTAAATAAAAACAATTTGGGCTCTATATCTTTATAAAGTTTTAAAAAAATTTTGGACCTTAAACTTTTGCCTAAATAACCTATGTTCTGAACTGGTTTTGATAATAATAAAAAGAGAGTAGAAAATAAAATAGATGATAATAGCTAAAGGTACGGTCAAAAGAGCATGCAAGTAGCCACTTGTATGTAATTCACTGTCTAATATTATGTATCGATGACTCAAAAATATCTATGTACGTAAAAATGTCTCTTTAGTTTTCTTTTTTTTTTAAAAAAAAAAATGTCATTCACTAATGAAAATAACAAAAATGTTTCAAAAAACATTTTTATGAAATTTTTTAAAAATATTTTTTTACGGAAATATTTCCCAAAAAAGTATTTTCTTTTAATCTCTTATAAAACTTTACAAAAGATCTTATAAAATTTTACAAATACTATATATATAAGTTATCTTATAAAGTTTTATAAAAAAAAATATTTACATGACATAAATGTAACATAGATTTATAAGTTTGTTTATAAAATCATATAAAAAATTAAAAATAATGTGTAAAACTTAAAATTATAAGATTTTTATAATATTTTATAAATCAGTTTAAAAATAAAATTTTCAAAATTTTTTTTATAAATTTTATAAAACAACTTATAAATTAAATTTGTAAGGTTTTGTAAAATAACTTATAATTATACTATATAAAGTTTTATAAGAATTTTTATAAAAATGTATAAATGTGAAATCCAAATTTTGAAATGAAATATAAAATTTGGTGAAAAAATAATATTGATAGTAAAAATCAATTTCTTAAAAAAGAATAAATTCTAAAGAATATTTTGATCGTTTATCAATAATGAAATATATTTTCTGAAAATGTTCAAAAAATTAAAAACAATGTTAAAATATATTTTTTTAAGGGACATTTTGTAATTGTCCTATCTATCTAATTTACAACAATTAACATATTCAATTCAGTTTTTTTTTGAAAAATAATATATCAAGTAAATAAGAATATTAGTTGTAAATTGATGTTCAGTGTCTTTTATGGTTTCCTTCAGAATTTAAAGCATTATAGTATTGGCAATGTCTAGAATGAGCATCCTCCGTGTAGACATACAAATTATGTAATACAAATTAAATTGTTTTGGTATGTTACAAAAAAGAAGTTTCTAATTTGTGTAGCTGGTTGATTATTCTTTTACCACTTTTTTATATTAGAATTTAACTCTATTATATTATATATTCTACGTGATTAAACACAATATTTTGAGA